>VMDO01003115.1:0-88704 GCA_007922755.1 Pedetes capensis
TTTGATCTATTTCAGATTGCAGAAGCTGATAGAAGTCTTCCCTTTCTTCATTTGTGGCCTTAGTGGTGGGTGCATAAATTTGAATAATAGTCATATTAACTGGCCTTCCTTGTAGGCGTATGGATATTATTCTATCACTGACAACATTGTATTTCATGACAGATCTTGAAATGTCTTTTTTGATGATGAATGTAACCCCGTTTCTCTTTAGTTTATCATTCCCAGTAGACCATATGACTGTCTGACTCAAAATGGCCTATGCCAGTCCATTTTAGCTCACTGATGCCTAGAATGTCAATGCTTATGCAATCCATTTCTCTTTTAACAATTTCTAATTTGCCTAGATTCATACTACATACATTCCATGTTCCAATTATTAATGGATGTTTACAGTTGTTTCTCCTCATTTTGAGTCCTGTCACATCATCACGTTGAGCACCCTAGGGTTTTACTCCATTTCTGTCACCATGGTAGACTCTACTTGGAGGAGGCAACTCTTCCCTAGTAGTCTTTTGAGTGCCTTCCAACCTGGGGGCCTCATTTTCCGGCACTATATCTGACAGTGTCTCTCTGCTATCCATAGGGTTTTCAATAGCTAGTTGTTTTGGGAGTGGCTCGCCAGGTCCTACTCCCTAGTCTGTCTTAGTCTGGAAGCTCAGCTGAAAACCTGTCCACCTTGGGTAACCTTGCTCATGTCTAAGGTTACAGTGGCAGAGCTCTCAGCCTCATCGCAACATGCAAGCCCCCATGGCAAACTGACAGACATGTGGGGGCTCTAATGGTAAAATAATTAATACAAGGATGCATATATAGCATAAGAAAAAGAGAAGGAGAATAGAAAGAGGGAAGAGAGTAAAACAAGGGAGGAAGCAAATAAAAATTTAAAAAAAACAAAAACAAAAAAACCTCACGCATACATGCTCCCACCCACGTATAAAATTGCTTATAGTCAGGTGCGGTGGTATACACCTGCATTCCCAGCAGCTTGGAGGCGAAGGCAGGAGGATTGCAAGCCCAAGATCACAGGCAGCCTGCGCAACCCAGAGAGACCACCCTGTGTCAAAAAGTAAAAATATGGGCTGGGGGCACAGCGCGGCGGTCCAGCACCTACAAAGCGAATAGGCGCAAGACCCTGGTTTCATACCCCCATACAAAACATCAAAATCAAACAACAACAAAAAAACCAAACCAAACCAAAACAAAACAAAAACCCCAAGAAACAAACAAACAAAAAAATCAAAACAAAAATAAAACAAAACCATGCATACACTCTCGCCCACACTTATTAAACACTTCTAGTCAGGTGCAGTGATGCACACCTGCAATCCTAGCGGCTTGGGTTTTAAATACTAATTTGATAGGCATAAAGTATTATCCTACTTAAATTTCTATTTCTTTGATTACTCATAAAGTTGAAAGTTCCTACTATGTGCTCCTTGGTACTGTTTTTTTTCTATGAATTATCTGACTTTTTCCTCATGTCTCTATTGTTAGTAGATTTCTTGCTGATTTATAAGAGCTTATTACATGCATTGAGGATATTACCATTTAGATTTTTGCATGTTTCAAAAACAATACACCTTATTATTTTAAGGTAATGATTGAAATAGACTCATTATAAAGGATTTTGAAATTATATAAAGTATATTAAAGAACATACAGATAATCTGTGACCCTATTAACTGGTAATAAACGCTTTCATATGTTTTCTTTCTGTCTCCTTTTCTGCATTTGTGGACATTTAAAAATTAAATTGCAATCATTACACTATACTCTGTATCTCTTAATGATATGCTATAAGCATTTCTTCATGACATTATTCTTTTAAAACACTGAGAGTTATGCTATGTTCCATTGCATATGTACTATAATTTATGAAGTCCTTTAGTTATATTTAGATTATATCCATATATTTTTCTATTATGACTAACCCTGTCATGAGCAATCTTACACATTTGATATTACATTTTAATGAAATTCAGACACATGTTTCCATAGGATACATAGCATGGCAAATATTACACCAACCTGTTACTTGAGTAGGTGCAATCACTTGGCTGGCACTTGATGTAGAAGCTTCGGGAGCTACTTCTACAGGCACAGGAGGTGATGTTTTTTCAATCACCACTGTATGAGAAAGTGGAAGATAAAAGGAAAATTAAAGCCTGTCATGTGCACTGGAGTTCCATTGTAAAATTCAAGCATAACTTAGTCTAGTAACATATCACAATAATTCTTGGATAAAATAAATCATTATGGATTCTCAATGCTCATGGTATTAATTCATAGCTCTTTCTTCAAGAATATTTGAAAACAACTCAGAAGTCAAGGAAAATAACCATCAAATAATGAATTCCAATGTTTAATATATACTACTCTTGATCACAGAAGATACTGGAAAACTTATCTTTCTCCATTATAATATGTATATATAGTACATATAATATGTATGTATAGCACTGCACTTATACTCACATTATGTAAAATAGGAACATACTAAAGTGCATTTTTCATATTTAAATTCAATTACAAATTCCAACAATTAAGCACAATTGACATAAAAATTCCTATGTTATGTTTTCATTCAGAAAACCCTTACAAATGCACAGATCAATACAGGTTACCTGGAAACTTTGGATGCAGATGAATAGTTGAAATGCCTGGAGAGAGCTGGGGTTGCCCAGGCTCAAGTTTGGTTTTGTCTTGATCCAATGAAGGTATTTCCTAGATGGTTGTATTTGAGAAACAGAGACACAGAGAGAGAAGAATTTAGAGTGGGAATTGCTTTTACTTTCCCACATAGTATTATTTTTGTTTAACTAATTATACTCTTAGAAAAGTAAAAAAGAAAAATCACAGGACACTAGATATAATTATGTATCATTTTATGACATTAAAAATAAAAATCTGACTGTGTTGCTACAAAGTCAAGCCCTAGAGTTTTCCCAGCCATGCTGATCCATGCATGTTCTCTCATCTATTTCCTTGGGGCTCAAAGTTGGACCTTTAAAGCAATAGCCTTGCCCAAGGGCCCATTTTTGGTCTCCAACACCACCCAAAATGAGAACTAAACCTTCATATCATTCACATGTGGTGCTACCCCACCACCACACTCTGTAGATTAAATAATGGACACAGCATCTGGGTCATAATAAAGAGCACACGCTACGTTAAAATATTTTAAACCAGTCAGTCATTACCGCTTCCATTAACCTTACAACTAACATTGTGATAATTCCTGCTTTCTGAATAGTGGTAGGCAGCCACCATAATAAGAACTACAGTCTTGGAGGATGACTGGGAGCTTCCTAAAACATTCTGTCACCCACTCTTGTCCCCTGGACCTCAAGCAAAGCAGCAATCCATCACTATGTCTGAGCTTCCAGTTACAGCTACATAGGGCTCACACCAACTGAGCAATTCGTGTAGTTAAGGATCAGTGCCTTCACCCACACCAGCATGGGGCCAGAAAGCTTGTAACACTTCATTAAAAGCATTCATCAAGTTACTTCCTCACTGTTGTCCTACATCTTTCCTCTCTGGCTGGAACTACTGTCATCTTTCAGAAAGCTCACTCTCCTGGTCTTTATTTCACTCTTGTCTTCTCTTTTGGCCTTGATTATCACCACTCTTCTGCTTCTAAAATAGACAGCCTGACTGAATGTTTCATCAAAGTTTGTGTAAGCATGAATGCTTAAAGGATAACTTTGCTTTGGCATTTCTTGGATTCCTCAACTCCACTCCCACATAAAATCATCGAGGCTCTCATTTGAATTTCCTTTCTGCCCAAACCACAGTCATTAATCTACCCATCCAGATTTAAAGTCACTTTTTAGTCTACCTCTTTTATCTTCAGTCTAAGTTTTGAACATGCACACTATTCCTTACAGTTGCTCACCCTTTTCCATATCCATCATCCTCACCATCCCCGGGACTCCTTCTCTCATGCTCTGTTAACTGTAATCATCTTATTGCCATCTCAGGCTACCTTTGTCTCCCCATTGCCATTAATCCTGCCATGATTCATCCTCCAGAAACTCAGAGCCCTTATTATATTTTCCCACATATTTCCCTCTTCTTAAGAATATAGACTGGCTTTCTATTACTTATTAGAGATTATGTCAATCAGTCTTGATTGCACCCCATTCCCTGCAGCCCACAGCCAATACCAACAAAAAGCAGACCATGATATTATCAAGTGTTAATCCACACCTGTCATTCACTGTCAACATGAAGCAGTAGAATTCCTAATCAATACCATTTCTCCACTTGACGGGTAGGGTCCAGTAGAGCATCAGACTATCCACTCATTGATTACAACTGTAGTTTGGTATTTCCAGGCTTCCAAAACCAGCCCCAAATTCTCTTTCTAACTAAGTCTTTCATAATCTTTGTTTCCTTCTACCAAACCCTTGTACATACAAATTCCCCACTCCTAGACCATCCTCCTTTCTTATCATCCATCTTTAATATCAGGAGACCTCCGTAAAGTACCAAGAACACAATGACCATGATTTCATTTATCCCACTACTTCCTCTAAAAATAAAATGCAGTAAAAAATATACAAGAGAAGTGTTGGGGATCTCCTTCAGATTCTTATGACAGTTACCATAAACTTAATCATAAACAGAGTAGAACAAAACTGAGTTACAGTGAGGCTATCAGTCACCTATCTGGCCCACCTACAAGCTAAATGCTTCTTCCCACTAGCAGCCAGAAACAAATTCAAAATCAACAAAATTGCAAGGTACTGTACACTACTAATCTTTAGAGATTCCAGCTTCAAACTACAAGTATACATGTAAAATATGCAGGTCTGCTGTATTTATTTCAGGCTTATTATACCATAACTTCTCTCTTGATCACTGCTATCACTCCCAAATCATAATTTCCTTTTTCTTGATTCTTTTGACACTTACATGATAAAATATATGCTGCTTTACCCCATATTTGTAAGCTAACAATTTAAAAAACTGTAATAGTCTATACGTGCCACCCCATCTAAGTTCTAATAATGCATTCTTGCTAACTGAATGATACATAAATGTAAAAACATTTAATAATTACCTAATTTTCATGCTAATATCAAATAAAGAATTAAGGCAAGACTCAAAAGGTATAATATTACGTAAATAAGACTTTCATCTAGCACATGTTTATATTCTCTACTATTAAGCCTTACAATTCATAGTCCCATTTTATGCCCCTAAAGACTGACAGAAATTTCCTTAAAATGTCTAAGAAACAGTGTTCAATATTTGATTGTAGCTTTCAAGGGTAAGTTCCTTGTTTAATACAATTAAAACATGCATGTTAAATTTTAGTTAAATTAAGAAGTACTTCACTTGCTTTCTATGCACTCTAAACACACACAATAACATAGATATGTCAGTACCTCTCTTTTTATTGGTGGCCCAGGCAATCAAGTGACTCTTTGAATTCTGTTTATGGACCTGATTCCTGTTAGTTGCCACCATCTCACTAGAATTTAAACTCCATGAGATTAGAGTTTTGTCTGATTTGTTCTCTGCTATTTCCCTAGCGGGGCTGGGATTTAGCTCAGTTGGTAGAGTGCTGCGCTGCAGTCTCTGAGGTCCCGAGTTCAATTCCCAGCACCGCAAAAATGGGAAAAGGACCTAGCAATCCACTCCCAAGGCAATCCCGAAACAGTCAGCCATTGAAAATCCTATGAGGGTCACTACAAGTCGGATACCGACTCGACAGCACCTAACAACAACAACAACAACTTCCCTAGCACTGAGAGTAGTGCCAGTCACTTAGCAGGTGGTCAATAAGTATTTCTGGAATGAATGAATGCTGTATTTCCTCAAACTAAATGATGTATAACATATATTGTAATGTATTTAAATTTAAAAAACACACGCATATTCTTAAAACTTATTTTGAAGGTAAAAAGAAGACTTAAAAACAATGAATAAGTTACCTTCTCAGGGGCTGCAGTTGCCACTAAAACCAAAAAAGAAAGAAGAAAATTGGTAAAATTTAAGACAATTCATTCCTTATGTTTCAATTTTTAAAAGGCAATAAAAATCAGTATCTCCAGCTAATCAAACTAAATGGAGAACTGCAATCATTGGCCATTTTGGAGAAGTTTACACATGACTGACAAAAGAACTTTCTGTGCTGTTTCATTCTTCAACTAGAAGAGCTCAGAGAGCAAATGTCTTTCAAATTATCTCATTTAAAAATATCGGTATTTAAACTAAAAAGTTAAAGAAGGGAACATTTTCTGGTACATTATTTTATGATTAATCTAGGTTTATGGAACTTCCTATGTCTTAAGAAATGAACATTTTCATTGAAGAGTCAAACACTTATCTTTAACCTAATATATAATGTTTGAAATGCTCTCTGGTGTCAATATTAAAAAATACCAATTATTTCAGTAAGAGACATGAGAATAAGTGATGCATTCTTGATGTAGTCTGATCTTTACTGAAGCCACTTTCAGGATGACATGCTAATTAAATTGTGAAAAGGAAAAAAAAAATAAAATCTCACAAGACAATAAGAGGTAATTAGAAATTAGTATCAATATATTGAGCAAATTAAATATGACATGATCATGAACTTTATTGGAGTATTGGAAGATTTGCCTTTCATTAATCAGTCCTTAAGCCTTGAATCAACACTCACTGAGAGTTTTCTCCTGGGTTAATATCTTTTTAATGGTTAGTAAACAGGTTGAGTACATACATCAATTCCTAGAAGCAATCAGGATGTACCAAATAAATGAAAATCACTGCTGTGATATTCTTGCAATAGGAGAAGGTCAACTAATGTAATCTGCCACATACACTGTCAAGAAAGTCTTGAGGCAGAATCAGATTAGAATCCTTTTCCTCCTGCCTACACAATGAACAAGTACAAATATATGGTCATGACTTTGTGTGTGTGTGTGTGTGTGTGTGTGTGTGTGTGTGTGGTACTGGGGATTGAACCCAAGGTCTCGCGCTTGCATGCTTTGCAAGTGCTGGACCACTGAGCTGCTGCCTCCAGCCTATTTTTTTCTTTACTTTTTGAGACAAGGTCTCGCTAAGTTATGCAGACTGCCTCTGGCCTCAAACTTGTGATCCTCTTGCCTCCGCCTCCTGAACTGCTGGGATTACAGGTTTGTGCCACCATGCCCAGCACTGGTCATGACATTCTTAAGTGCACATAGGCAATGCCAGGTGAAGTCCTACCTGCTCTGCCTAAATGAAGAAGAAATACAGAGAGAGAAAAGAATACGACAGAAGGCAAAAATGTTCAGAGTCCAGAAAAAAATTTGCCTCCCAGAAGAACATGAACTCTCAGCTTTTCACTCATCTGGGAATCCTATCTCCTCACCATATCCATAAATGGGCACCACAAATTCTGACCATCCCCCATCTGTCTGTCAACTTGTCCTGCTATGGGGCTTGCATGTTGTTGTGATACTGAAAGTTATGCCACTGGTATTTCAGATACCAGCAGAGCCAACCATGGTGGACAGGTTTCAGCTGAGTTTCCTGACTAAGACAGACTAGGGAGAAGGACTTGGCAGCCTACTCCCAAAACAATTAGACATTGAAAGCCCTATGAATATCAGAGAAGCACTGTCAAATATTATGCCAGAAAATGAGCATTCCAAGTTGGAAGGCATTCAAGAAATGACTGGGGAGAGTTGTCCCTTCCAAGTAAAGCCAACCTTAATGACAGGAATGCAGTAAAGCCCCTGAGACTTCCTTTTGCTGATGTGGCATGACTCAAAATGAGAAGAAACACAGTGGCTCCAACATTGGGCTCAAATATAAAAAAGATCATGTGCATGGCACAGTGTTGGGTAATGTTTCATTCTGTTGTACACAGGGTTGCAATGAGTCAGGTCCAACTCAACAACACCTAACAACAACAACAACAACAACAACAACAACTACTTCTGACCTCAACTGGGAAAAGTCAACAGGAGCTGTATTTCACTAAATACATATATTCCCTATGAGCCTGAAATTTATGTTCCTTCTATTTGGAGTAAGAATTGTTGTAGTAATACAGATATTCAAAATACTGGAAATACTGCTTTATAAAGACACAGAGATAGACCTAATCCTTCTTCCTAAGAGCCAGAGTGACTGTCAAGGCCAACTGTCTCCAGACAGCTTCCTTGGGAAAAACACACTCCATGGTCCTAGGTCTCATTACATACTCTATGTGTGACATGTGGCAAGTCATGTCCCCTCTCTAGGTCTCAGGTTTCTCTGAGGTAAATGAAAGAACTATACTAGGTGACCTCCCAGATCTCTTTGACTGTCTCCTGCCTTCCTGCATTTCACCCTCCATTGTCCCTGACTATACTATTTCTTGGAAGCTCAGTTGGTTCTTTAACTTTTTTAAGTCTATAGACTCCACTTAGTAAAGTAATAACTACTAAATAGCTCTCCAGACACAGAAATGAATTAGGACTATTTCCTGAAGGATCTATATCACTTTTCAGGAATAAACTTTAAGCAAGAGTAGCATCCCAAGAGCAAGATAGTATTCTAAAATTCCCATGGAAAATTATTACCTGCTAGGTATATATTTCTAGAGCAGTAATTCTCAATCAGCAGTGATTTTTCACTCCTCATCCAGGGACATTTGTTCAGATCTTTTTTTTTTTTTTGGTTGCAACAACTACAGGGGTTATCACAAGCATCTAGAAGTCAAAGGCCATAGGCACTGCTAACCATCCTACAATACACAGGGAGGCCTCTTCCATCAACGAACCATCCACCTTAAAATGTCAATAGCGCTGAAGTTGAGAAACCCTGTTGTCATGGGGTGTAAACAAGGAAACCAAAGTTCAAACATACAGACAGATGGTCAGAGTCCAAATTCACTCCCATTCTTACCTTCTGGCTCCGCCACTCCTGGCCCGTGTTCCTGGGAGAAGGTCAGGGCCTCCACTGGCTCTTCCTTGGCTGGGAGAGGTGGAGGATGAGTACTTTTAGCAACAGGTTGAGTGTTCTTTGGCTTGACAAATACAGGTCCTTTACCTACATGGTGATGGATTGGCCTGCGTCTATGAACGCCAGAAACCGTATAACCCATTCCACCAGGACAGATTTCCTTAAAAGCAGCTAGATTTGGGATGGGAAAATATTCCTTTTAAAAATCTAACAGTGCAAACTTATACAGAGGAAAATATCATGATGAATATCTCATAATAAATCAGCACTAATAAAGGTACATTTAAAAACTTCAAAAACAGAGGCAAAATGTAAGCAAATTGCTTTAACTCCTGCTACACTTGCATATTTACAGAAAAAATTCCCACTTTTTCATTGACTAAACATTTGTCCACCCATTAATTCCTTATCCTACTCAACCAGAATGTACATACTTATATATTTTATATATATATAGTATATATTTAGCATGTATTTTATATATCAACCAATTTGATATTATGTATATTATATTATCTATGTTAAATATATTACATATTACCATATGTAATGTATTAGGAGACATTTTATGTACAAAAGACATATATATCACATATCTCATGTTGTGTGCATATGTATTATTAGCAGAAATCAGGTTTTCTTCTTTTCTTCCTGATTTGGTGTTATTTCATTAATCATTAACAAAGAGCTCCATGCCAGCTAAGTTAGGTGATAAGCAAAAAGGAAAAGTGGGTGGGGCAAGAGAGAGGAGGAGGAGGGGGGATGGGGGTCACAATTCAAGAAAATAAGGTGCTGAAATCCTCACGATTGATACCCAATTGAAGAACCCAAAAGGTTCAGTCAGCATGGAGTGTCTCCTCTGGCAATGGGGGCATTAGATGAGAAGAACGGAAAAGACGGGGTCTTGGAAGAGATTGTCAGGATAGTGAGAAGGAATCCCATGGACTGAGACCTGCTAGGGAAGACAGACAGAAGTCCAGACAGGAAGGAAATGCCAGGTCATGCTGCAGTTGCTTTCAAGCAGAGGGACGATGACAGGCCAAAAACCTACCCAGGAACAGCCTGTTTAACTATCCAGAGGCTGAGGAGGTATTCTGTGCCCTGGAATCACTATCTTTGCCAGAAAAAAAAAAAAGAAAAGTAGTTTGTAGTTTAAAAAAGCAGACTTGGCATGTGTGACTTGCTAACCTCCACTGCATAATCCCCAGGAATAAGAAAAGGGTTAAGAACAAGGGTGGTGGGGTCCTGTGTGGCCTATGGAGGAAAAATCCACCTAATCCCTTTGCTGTTGGTGTTGGAGGCAAATTACCAAATGCGGACACTGAAGAGCTTTATGGTCCCTTTTTTTTCCTACTGTTAAAATTGAAAGTAAAATAAGTCATTTCGTGTTTCTACTGAACAATAGGTCTTCTATTGAATGTTCTGGACCTAAAATTAGTTCTCAATAAAAAGGAAACTCTACTCTTTTAAAACATGCTAAAATATTGTTTTTCTAAGAATCACACACTAAAAGGTGGAAACTCATTCTTACATTTAAGTAGGAAACAGAATTCGTACTTGAAAATGAGTGTTTCCAGAAAAAAAACATGTTTTCCTACCACATATTTTTATGAAAATCATCATTAACCAAAAATCAGTTAAGTGCAAAAAAAATTATCTTTATTATTTTCAAATTTAATTACTGTACTAAGGGAGTTATCTGTAAGTTACATTCACCATGCTAATTACATTTCATGTAAGGATTACAAAGCCATCAAAATTAAACTTTATTAAAGAGAAATTTGTCTATGAGTAATAAATATTTTTACTTGATTATAATTGATTGCAGTACTGGAGGTTGAACCCAGGGCATCCCACATGCTAGGCAAATGCTCTGAGACACGGTCTCACTAAGTTATACAGGCTGCCTCTGGCCTCAACTTTTGATCCTCCTGCCTCAGCTTCCAGAGTTGCTGGGACTCTAGGCATGTGCCATGACACTCGGCTAAATTTTTTTTTTTTAATAATGCATGTGATAGAGGGCACAGGAGGGTACTAGGTTCTATTGGAAGCATCTAAAATTATCTAGTCTATCAGTTAACTCCTGACATTGTATTACCCTTTGCCTTCATTGTTTTTCCTGACTCTAACCACCAACATAGGTAGATCATGATACTCAGATTTATGTCTAAATTCTGTTTGCTCTCATGTAAGTTATAGCTTTAAGACACTACATGGCCCTGTGAGATATAATGCACTTCCCTATATGCACCTGTCCCTACTTGAGAAGTTGGTGACTCCCTGGTAGAAGTAAGGCACTTAGAGAAATTGATTCTTTCAGGTGTTGAGCAATTATGTACTAAACTAAAGAATAAAAAAATCAACATCTTAATGCATAGTGCCCTTGAAAGTACATGGGAGTTTTGGCAGGATCTCCTGTGGACTTATTAATCTTCATACCATAAATTCAATCATGAATATAATTCTCTCCATTTACAATTTTAAAAATTAAGTGCAACGTTTAATAAATGAGTGAATGAGCCAACCTGCACATGGTCCAGCCATTGTAAAATGATGGGTGACCAATTACATGGCCCTAACAAACTTCGTTGTCTTTATACTTAAATGTCAGACTTAGAGTCCTGGAAGCCAAAGACAAAATATAATGGCATTTCTTACAATCAAAAAGGAAGACAAATGATACTCAGAAAAACAGGGAAATCTATTGGCATGTAACTTTTTCCCACTGATTCAATTTTGTATGTCTATGCTTTCTACGAGTCTGCAGCCATAACACCCTAGCATCTGATCCCACCTGATCTCGGAAGCCGAGCAGAGTTGGCCTGGTTAGTCCTTGGATGGGAGACCGCCTGCGAAAATCAGGTGCTGCAGGCTGGCAGCCCATTCCCAAAACAATCTGCATTGAAAACCCTATGAATAGCAGAGAAGCATTGATAATAGTGCCAGGCATGGCACAGTGTCAGAGAATGTTTTGTTCTGTTGTACATAGGGTCACCTTGAGCCAGACCCCACTCGGCACCTAACAACCACAACAATGCTTTCTACAGCAGTGATAAAATCACACTGCACTCTTAAAAACTAAATTTAAAGTTAGAAACCAAAATGACCCAAGCTGCCAAAGTCACTCAGCTGACTCATATGGCTAGGAATGTTGGTGAGTTTATAGCTAAGAATGTCTTACCTGTGCCTGGAAGGGGACATTTCTCACAGTGTGGGCCCCAGGCCTTGCCCACGCTACAACAGCAGAGCTGCTTGGTGAGGTGAACAGAGAGTGGGTGCATACACTGCCTTCCAGAACTGACAAGTCGGTAACAGGGTCCCTTCTCTTCGGCGATCACAGGGGGATCCGCTGAAGCAGAGAAATAAAGCCTGATGTCATGCGAGAAACAAAAACCAGATCAACTTTCCAAGTAACAGTAACATGAGGCTAAAAGTATGGATTAGAAGCCATACTTCAGAATAAATCCATCTAGATTAAGGGCTTCACCTTCTTGATTAAGAAATCAAGGGTGATTTGCCAAATGAATTTTGGAGTCAGAGCACCAAATATGATGGTGATTGATCTTGTCCCTGTCTGGATCCTTCTTCCATTTTAGCAAGCATTAAATTAGGAATGTTTGTATGAGTGAAAAGAAGGAATTTCAACAAAAGCCTATCTGCCCAATAAACCTAGTCATCTATGATCAAAATTGTGACTTCTATATTAGATCAGTGTCAGAGAAGGTTTTCTCAATTTGACTTTCCCTTAGTAAGCGAATTCCTCTAGTACCTGGTATTCCCAAATCATCTAATTTCCTACCTTTCATTGCTTAGATCTAAACTTTTATTCTTCCAACAGGACTGTCTCAGGTTAGATGCTATAAGAGCATCTGATTAAATTAAGAAGCAATGACAAAGGACAGCACAAGGGTTTTAAATAGCTATATAGACCCACTTCAAATTGTGGGAGAAAGTACTAGAAGAACTTATCCTTTTTCTCTCATTTATTTTTTTGATTGACACATACTAATTTCATATATTTATGTGGAATTCACTTATGCTGTAATGGTTAATTTTGTTATCAACTTGGCTAAGAAATGGTACCCAGATATTTAGTCAGACACTGTTCTGCATGTCACTGTGAGGGTATTTTTTTTTCCATGAACAATTAACATTTAAATCAGAAGATTCTGATTAAAAGCAATTTATCCTCCATAATGTGGATGGGCCTCATCTGATTCACTGCAGGCTTTAGGAGAAAAAAGACTCATCTCCCCTGAGCAAGAGGAAATTCTGCCAGCAGGTTCCCTTTAGACACAAGCTGCAACACCAACTCTTTCCTGGTAAACAGTATGCCACCCACCCTGCAGATTCAAGACTCACCAGCCTCCACAATTTTGTCAGCCAATTCCTTAAAATAAGCACTATTCCCACTTATTTATAAATCTAGTGTATATTATATATGTAGATATTCAGAATATATACACATATTTACACATATCAACTATACATTAGCAAGAGCAAAAGAAATACCTCTCTAATATTTATATAATATATACTATGGGGAGAAGAAGCAATTATTTATTTCAAGGAACTAGCTCAGGTATACACTCACACCTCTACTGGTTCTGTTTTTTTGGAAGGAGCTCTCAATCACATACTAGCTGAGCTGCCACTGGACTTGCTCCAGCCGTGAGCAGGAACCAGCCGCCAAAGACCAGTCTTCTGGTGAGGGGGAGCCAGGCACCCAGGACCTGTGCCACCCAGAAAGGAGGCTTATGCCCACAGCTGCTCTGAGAAGCCTTGAGAAAGGCAGGCTCAGAAGCTTCTGCCCACGGTGGCTCCTTGCTTCTTTTCTTCCCAGAGAAGACTCCGACTCCAAGTGCTCTTCTCCCACAGCTCTTTATTGTTTCCTTGTCTGTCCCGGTCAATGCAATGGACCCAGACTACTCTGTGTACCACCCTTATATACTCTTCTGGGGCTAGCCAGGGACCAATCAGAGGCAGTCACCCCATACGGATTTCAGCCAATCAGAGGGGATATTCAAATTTGGTTTTGTAAAAGTAGCCAATCAGGGGTGGTTCCCAAATGGTCCAATCAGGGGCTATTCAGGGGTTTGGAAACAGCCAATCAGTGTCAAGGGGTCTGAGGCAGGGGATTAGATGCCAGCGCCATCTTGGAGAGCTCCACAACCCTGAGTTCCAGGATGTAGGGCAAAGGTGACTGCCTGGGGAACAAGCCTCAGTCCTCTAAGGGGCCTAGATAGGCCCTGGGGCAAACTGCCTCTCTAGGCAGTGCCCTACACTGAGCCTCAATAAATTCCTCATTTATAAATGATAGGCTCAGACATAATTAGGAATGTGATATCCTAAACACTTGGTAAATAGCAGACACAAAATACATGTCAGCTACTCATAATAAAAAAAAAAAAAAAAAACAGGTATCTCTATCCCTTCAAGTGCATTTGTGCCAATTCGATCACTGCTTAGCAGTAGAATTTCAACATGGTGAAGAAAGTCAGAGATATCTATTGATGATGATGATGATAAACTGAGGGTTGGGGGCAAGAGATGGATAGGAAAAAAAGGACTTTCCAGGAACTTCAAAACGTTGGGGATATAGCTCAGTGGTAAAGCACTTATCTAGCATGTGTAAGCACCTGGATTTGATCCCCAGCACTGTTCTAAGGAGTCTCAGAGGTGGCTTGCTAGGGAAATAAGAACTACAAGGCATCTTTCTTTGGAAATGAGCTATTAAAAATAAATTCTGTGAGAACCAAAACCAAAGAAATGGTAAGTCTTGGGTCGGTGCAGAGTTAAGCCATCTACTCTACAGAACAGATAACACAAGCAGCTCTCCTTAAATAAATGATGTATGCCTGTCAATTCAGACTATATCTTGCTTTCTGATGAAAGGCTCAGTCTGTGGAGGATAACAGATACAGTTTCACCTCTGAGCTCTATGACTTATAGGCTGTGTGACTCTTGAGAACAACCTTAACCTCTCTTTGCCTCAATTCCTTTCTCTCTAAAACAGGAAGAATAACAGTACAAATCTCTTACAGATATTGTAAATATTACATATGATAGTCCATGAAAAATACTTACCATAATGATAGGCACTTACTAAGTATGCAAAAAAGACTATTATTGTCACGGTTTTGTTGTTACTGTTATTATCTGGGAGCAGTTTGAATAGATCTATCTAACCCCAGGACATGCATCCATGAGACCTCCACATAAGACAAGATAGGGGGCCTAAGCTGAGACAGCCACAGAAGAGGGGAAAGAAAAGAAAAGATGTAAGATGAATTATGATTTAATGGCTTCCTTAGAAATGAAAGAAGATGAAAGGGGCCAAACTAAAAGGCTCCCCACTTGAGTGCCTGGGAGAACACCATTACCATGGGCAAAAGACACTAAGACAGGCAGGTAAGCTCACTTTATGGGGAAAGCAGGCGAGCTAACTTACCCATGGGTAGTGGGTGAGTAACTTACCCATTATGCAGTCCAATACATTAGGCATGAGCCACAAGCTACTTAGATCAAACTTAAATTAAGTAAAATTGAAGTTCAATTCCTCTGTTACACTGGCCTCAAGTGGCTAGTGGCTTCTGTATGATGCAGCACAGCTGCTGACCATCCCCTTCATCACAGAAAGTTCTATTGGACAGTGTTGATTAGCATATGGGTCAGTAAACTTTTTCTATAGTGGCTCAGATAAAAGAAGTCATGCGCATAGATATGACTGGCCTTTAGAAAGGATTTGCCTTTCAGCTTGTAACTTCCAGGAAAATGGCAGAAGATCCTAAGCACATCTTCTCTCTAACCCTGTATTTCTGTGAATTAGCTCCAAGTCCATGGGCCAGAAATACTGTGAAACAGCAAAAGCCCGGCCTCAAGATCTCTACTATCTACATGCTTGCTACTGAACCTCAGCAGTACTCATCCTGGAGCTCTTAAAGTTCTAAAGAAACTTAATTTCAGCTCAGAAGGCAGAAAATCTTATTCGAATCATAAAAGTTATTCTACTTGTCTTGAATTTGTGAGGTTAAGTCCAAAAATTTTCACCTTTGTCCAGAAGTCAGGCAGGGGCAGGTTTGGAGAACAGTCCTTGAGTATCCTAAGCCCCAGGCAGAGGTCAGGCGTGGCAAACGCCACCATCCTCCTATTCCCTTCCCTTAGACTCAGGGAAGTCAAGCACAGAGAGTGGGGCAAAGAAAGTGAAATGGTTGCAGCCTTTGGCTGGAGCCAAGGAATTCTGAGGGTGTTCAGGAACAGGGAGAGGTTCCCAGGGCTCCTCAGCCATTGCCATGTGCATTTGTTGGAGTTCATAGAGTCAGCCACACCTTTTATGGCCAGGATATGCCTCAGTTTCATGCTGCCTAACCAAATGTCCATCTCCACCATCTGCTTGCCTGGGCTATCTGGTTGGTTTTATACCTCTCAAGAACATATATTATACATGTAAGTAACATTTGTGTTCAGTGTATGTGTGCAGAAGGGTGGGGGGGTGTCCTATTCTACTGCTACTTCCCTATGACTATGAAGGACACATCATCTTTCCAACCCTTCCCCCTTACTTGGTGAACATCACCTTCTTTCCTGATTCTTCCCAAATGTCTTCAGATAGTCCCACAAAATTCTTCACAGAGTTCATCAACAAATCAGGCTGGATTGGTAGAAATTATAATGCCCAAAAGAAGTCTACATCTCTCTATTATATCGCATGTGGTAAATTCAGAGGAAAGAGGAAAACATCTGTGGACTCAATGCTGGTAAAGAGCCCAGGTTTTAACTCCAGACCCTTAAGCAGGAACATTTAACTAGCAACAAACGTCACTTAATACTTATCATTTCAGCTGTTGTAGCTGAACCATAAAATTGAATTATTTATTTTTCAAATAAGAATGGTTGTTTAATTTAGAATTATTTGGGCACTGACGGGAAAAATAAATGCTAAGGAAATGTGCAAGTGTTTCAAAATTCTCATTGGCAGGTTTCTATAATTTTGTTAAAACCTGGAAGTCTGCCCTCAACTCTAGGCATCAGATCTAGACAAAGTTTCAGAAAACAGTTTGTGACTAGTCATCCAAGTTTACTCAATCTGCAACCTTCAATGGGCGAATTCTAATCAGACTCTAAGTCAAATTATTTAAGAAGGAAAAAAAAGATATTTACAACAAATTCTATACCCATCCTTTACAATCTTTTGCACTTAAAATAGAAAACTACTTAGACTAGTTATGTGGCTCAAATCAGTCAAAAATTATCCCTAAATTATTTGGACATTATAAACAATGTGATTTTTGGCCTGAAATTTCCAAATCCTTGCATCAGTTTTCAAATGTACCTGGTATGCAAACTTAACCTTACTGTCTAATTTTACCACCTCCTAAAAAAGTCCCATAATTAGCTATCTGTCTACAATCAGAACTGCCTGTAAAAGAATATGGAAAAAAGGACTTACGTGCATAATTTCCTAATCTGCATTTGACAGTTTTTAAGAGAAAATAATAGTAATTAGCAACAATGTTTCAAAAGACTAAAAATATCCACCTAAAAGTAATAAATGAGACTCATTTTTATTTTACTGTATTTGACCTTACTTCATCATTTCTATGTATCACAGTTTAAGGAATAGAGTTAGAGGGAGAAACAGCTAGAAAGGGATAACAGTATCCTTTGAAGAATATCTTGATTTGACCAAATGTCAAGTTTAAAACAGGGACAAAAAGAACACAGCTTAGCATATACCAACACCATATTAAAATATAAATAAAAATAATAATTTAGCAGGACAGACACAAGTACAGAATTGTTCTTAAATTTACCTTACCCTGCTCTTAAAATGTTTAACCTTAAATTATATGTAGCTTAAAAAAATTTGCAGTGTTAACCTATTTTTAGAATAATAGGCATACAAACATTAAAAGTAAGGTAATCTTAAAAAATGCTGCTGCATTTGAGTACTATTTACCTAAAAGGCATCCATCTCTAATGGGCAATGCTCTATAGTGAATGCACAGAATTAATTTTCATGAAGAGGTAACTCTCTTTGGTGAAACTATATTTTCAGAATCAATATTAGAAAGTGTGGTTTGGTAGAAGATTTCACCATTAGCAAGTACAAAAGAAAACCTCAGAGACATTTGTAAAACAAAGTAGTACAACTCCGGAGGCATTTTGGTGGTTTTGGAGGACAATAGAACAGGATATTTGAAATTAGAACTGAACTAGAAAATCTGAAATGTGGGGCCATGGTAACCATTTTCCATACTTTTCCAACTGAGAAAGTACAGTGAAACCTCATAAAATCGGATGCCAGTGACTCAGAATTTGGAATAATGAAAGGCAGAAGCCGAGACAAACTTTAATTCAGCCTAAACAATGCTTAAATACTTACAAGGGGAAAACCTGTTTTCACCTCTCAGGTATCAAAAATGGTTGATACATCTATTTTAATTAACTATTTTCTTTTCATCAAAGTCTATTTCCTCATTTGTGCTTATTCCCTATTTTGAGTTTTAGTCATCGCATTTTCTCAATGCAATCAAAATGCATTTTAGAGAAGGTTCCATAATATAGATTTATTTTATTACTTCAGGCTGGTTCCTCCCTTTTATGATTGTAATTAATGAGGTTTTCTTGCGTAGTTACACTATTTGGTTGGTCAAGGAATATTTCCCTTCTTTTGGGACAACTAATCAAAAGAGACAAAAATCAAAAATAAGAACAAACACTGATGATTACTTACGAACACAACTTGAAAAGGTGGGGTCCGGCCCAAATCCCATTTTGCAGGTACATCTATAGCTGCCCATGGTATTCAAACACTCACCATTAGGGCACACGCCTTGTAGCTGGCATTCATTAATATCTGTAGGAAAACAAAGGTCTTTCAGAAGGAGCAGCCAAGCCCTGTTGAGCAGATTCCGTTGTAAATTACATTCATTCTCTTTTTCACCATAATATTCTCTTGTTATTGTAGTTGGCTGCCCTCGAGTTGGGTCCAACTCATAGTGACCCTACATACAAAAGAAGGAAACACCCCTTGACACTGTGCCATGCCCAGCACTATGTCAGTACTTCTCAGCTATTCACAGGATTTTCAATGGCTGATTGTTTTTCGGGGTGGCTTCAGGATTGCCACGTCTGTGGTGCTGGGGATCAAACCCAGGGCTTCACAGAGCAGAGCAGCACTCTACCAACTGAGCTAACCCCCAACCTCTAATAATCTCTTAGTTATAGAAAAAAAAAGGTGGGGGAATACAGCACATATGAATGACTTAAAATTAAATCTATGAGTATTTATTGAACATCTGCAAGTTACATAACAAATATTCTTCATGCACCTACTACATGCTAGGTTCTATTTTAGGTGTGAAGGATTTACAAGTGAAAAAACTGACAAAAAAATCCCAGCCTTCAGCAAGCTTACCTATTAGTATAGGATAGGTTAGGTATTACAGACCACATAGCTAGGGCAAAGAGTGTCATCCTGGAGGCACTGATAGTCTAGCTGTGTATAAAAATATGTGAAAAACTCAGAAGTGAAAAGCAGTACAAGTTACTTCATTTAGAAGAACTGTCATAATTTGAAGGTGGTCAATTATGAAATTGCCTATGTAGATAGTGAGAGCCACACAAGGCAGTAGGAGGCAGCATTAAGGAGGTGAGACTTCATCAGGGTGGGAGTCTGCGGTGGGGTGAAGAGTTTGGCAAATGGGTAAGGAAGGGAAGGAATATTTGTGTGGGTGGACACTAGAGTGTAAGCACAGAGCTTGGCCAAGGGAAGAGGCTCAGGAAATGGTGAGTCAAACTGTTGGCTGGAAAATAAGTTTCAAGAAGGCAAGTAGTTGGAGGCAGAGCTGATAAGGCTAGGTTTGGATTCAATTTGACTGAGAACAGAGAGGTATACTGCAGCATCTAAGCAGAAGGAGGTAATCAAAGGCAGGCTCTAGGTAAATTCACCTGGCCAGCACATGGCTTAGTAAGAAGAGATGACAAGTCTGATCACTGATGGATCAGTTTAAGTAGGAGGCTGGTGATCAGCCAGGTTGGTGACAGTGAGAGCAATCAGGAAAATAAGGAATAAATTTTTTAAGCACTGATAATGAATGATGCTTGACTGGGCAACACAGCAGTAGAAAGTAGGAAGACTCAAAGATGTCAAGGAGGCTTCTAGTGTGAGAAAAGAAGAAAAACACTACTGGCTTTATGGAAGGAGTTGGGAGGCAGAAAGAATGCCAGAAAATAAAGAATTCAGTTTTACAGTTCAAAAGGTCACCTTGGGATACCCATGCAGTAATATCCAGCAGTGACAGAAAATGTGAAATTAAAGTCAAAGAGGAAACCATCCCTGGATATATAGGCCT
The DNA here is from genome assembly GCA_007922755.1 of Pedetes capensis. Lineage (NCBI taxonomy): Eukaryota > Metazoa > Chordata > Mammalia > Rodentia > Pedetidae > Pedetes > Pedetes capensis. Next base: position 20,289 of record VMDO01003115.1, read on the forward strand.
TAGGTCATCTGCATATGGCAATCCAGGGGAAATCAAAATGTTCTGAGAAAGGAAAGGTAAAAATGGTGATTTTTAAAAAGAAAGTTTATACGGTCACTTGCAAAGGTAATTAAAAATCAAAAGAGAATGTGATAAGTTAAAAATGAAAAAAATTAGTGGCCATTTATATTAGATCCAATGTGGCTTATCAAGCTTAATAGCTAACAGATGTCAGCTGTTAGCGTTTCCATTTCCGATAATATCTATGTCCTTCCATCATTAATTCTTCTACAAACTTTTATGTGAAGGGTCTTAAAACTAATAGTTTTCTAAATTAAAATTGGACACAATGGTCGCAAAATATAACTAGCAAAATCATCACATAAAATAAATACAGCCCTCAATAAATCGCTATTTAAGTCAATATTTAAACATGAATACTTCATGTTGTAAGGAGGCAGAGCCATCTATATGTATATAATTTATCCAAACCAGGCAGTTTTTGAATTAACTTCAGTGATAAAATATGACCTCTTCTGTGGCATTCAAATACACATCTGCTATATAAATTCTAAGGTGTTCCAAGTTGGATGCAGCGAGAAACTGGAGCAGCATCTGGCCTACCACCTGATCATCTTGTTTTTTAATCACACTGTGTATTGTGCTGTGGTGGACATTGATGTGAGGCATGTAATTGAACATACTCCCCCACAACTCATTCTTCTTGAGAAAACCACCAGGAAGGACCAGGAAGGCAGCCAAGTCTAGCTGGCACTTATATGGTATAAGTGAAGCCCCTATTGTATGTCCCAAGCAAAACCTCAAGTTTGGGTAACCAGCCAGTTGTGGTCAAGACTGGACAACACCTCCACTCTTCTATTTCCTCTCATGTTCCCTTTAGGGTATAATTATTAGCCACCTTCTTCCCCTGTGGTGCTACTACACATTCCATGATCACCTCTTGGGACCGAGAACTTTCCCTTGTTAGGAAGTTTCTAAGACAGCTCCATCCCAGCCTCATTGCTGGGTGCCAGGTTAAGGTGGAGGGTCTTCTCTCAACCCATAAATGCCTGATTTAGTCTGCAGGGAAGGGAAATCATGTAAGATTCTTCCTACAACTACTACTCTGATCAGCCTGTGCCACCAGCACTAGCACCACATACCTGACCCATTTATTTTATGTATGTCAAAGCATATCAATTTTAAGTACACAGCTAGATGAATTTTTATAAAAACATACGTGTAGATATGCATGGTGGTATCTGCCTATAATCCTGGCACTCAAGAAGCTGAAACAGGAGGATTGCAAGTTGGATGCCAGCCTGGGCTACAGAGTGAGACCCTGTCTCAAAAAAAAAAAAAACAACAATACATATGTGGTGTATGTATGTGTGCACACAGTGTGTAAACAAGATCATGTTTAAGATTTTCATCACCTCAGAAGGCAACTTTAAGCCCCTTCCCGGCTGATACCTCTAGACCCACAGCCGACGACTATTCTGAATGCCATCATCCATTAGTCTTGCTTGTTCTTAAACTTCACTTAAAGGGAATCACATTACGTATTCTTTTGTCTGACTTCTTTTGCTCATTATTATGGCCATGCAATTCATCAATGTTGTTGTACACAGTAGTTCATTCTTTTTATTGCTGTGTTATATTTCATCATGTGAGGATACCAAAATTAACTTATCCATACTATTACTAATGGATACTGGGGTTATTTCCCATTTGGGGCTGTTATTAACAATGATCTGTGGATGTTCTCATATATATATTTGGAAGGTCTCAATACTTATTACTCTTGAGTCTATATCTAGTGACAGAATTTCTGGGTCCCTAGAGAAGGTCTATATTTACTTTTAAAAAATTGTCAAATAGTTGTCCAAAGTGGCTATGCCACTCCTGCTAGCAGTTGTTACACATCCTTGTCAATTTAGTATCAAGATTTTTACTAAATTTAGTCATTTTTGTGGAGTGCAAAATTATCTCATTTTGGTTTTCAGTTTGTACTTCTCTGATGAAGGTATTGAACATTTTTCAAATATTTATTAGCAATTTAGAAAAAAAACTCTTCTAACATGTAAATACCTGTAGGAATGTTACAAATTAATAAGTGCTCCCTTCTTAGCACTGGGGGTCGGGGGAAGATCAGTCTGAGATCTCAAAGGGGAGTGTGGTATTCTTGCCATGGAGACAACTGGAATTGTCACCAGCACGGGGGGAAAGCAGAGTGGAGGGATACAAGGGATCTAAAACAGCCTAAAACTGTGAGCAGTCACTGTGGCAAGGAATTGCTCTGCTCAAAATATGAATAAAGTCCTGACTGAGAAATTCACACAGAAGTGATGAAAAATATGAGTTTTTCAGTACAAAAGGGACCATATTGAAATGAGGCTGTCTGAGGAACAAGATGAGGCAGAAGGGGAGCCAACCACATAAGACAAAGTGTTTGGTTCACTTGGCTCAGTGTCTATCTATATCAACAACTTAGAAATTACATCTTGACAAGCATTTCATTCAAAAATTAACATCCATAGGTATACTTTTACATCTAAAAATTACATATTCTTATCTCTTTGCCACTACATTCTTACATATCCTGCTTTGCTCCTGAGAGGTTTGTGGGTGGCTACATAGTCTATAGGCTGGGGTTCAGCTCAGTTGGTAGAGTGCTTGTTCTGCATGCTCTGAGGCCCTGGGTTCCATCCCCAGCACCACAAAAGAGGGAGAAGGATCTGGCAGCCCACTCCCAAAACAATCAGCTATTGAAAACCCTATGGATAACAGAGAAGCACTGTCAGATAAAGCTCCTCTTTTGGTCTGTTGTATATTGGGTCACTATGAGTCAGACCCGTCCACAGTACCTAACAGCAACACATAGTCTATATCCTTTGTGTTAAAAGAAAACAAAAAACAAAAAGCTTATCCCTCAAGATTTTTAATTTTTAACCTCATAAGTTAATAAGAAATATAAGCAAATGCTGAAAAGACTTTCTAAGGTAGTCAAGCTCTTTAAGACCTTTCTAAATAAAATGAATGAAGTTAGAGATTCACAAGCACATTAAGAACAAAACATGGGTTAAATTGAAAATGTTATATCTAGATGTGAGAAGTTTAAGGAACACTCTAAGAGAAGATAGTATCTAGCTACATTTAACAACTGTATGAAATGTGACTGGCAAATTGCAAATTATAATTCTATTTAGACTTCAATTCCTAAAACTATTTCCTTTTTAAACAAAAGCTTCTCCTGGTGCCACAAACAAACAAATAAAAAAACCCAAACACACACACACACACAAAAATAAATAAATAAATAAATAAATAAGTAAACAGGAAAGAAAGCAAGCTTTTCACTTGACTGTAAAACTTACAGTTTTATAATAATTTTGTTGTTGTTAGGTACTGTCAAGTCGCGTCCAACTCATAGCTACCCTCATAGGGTTTTCAATGGCTGATTATTTCAAGATTGCCTCAGGAGTGGATTGCCATATCCTTTTTATAAATAACTTACATTTGCCAAATATAAGAGTTTCAGAAGTCTCATATTGTATGGGGTCAACCTCTATTCCTTTATGTATTCCAAGGAAATCAAAAGTACTTTAGTACTTAGTTTAAAAAACAAATAAACAAATAGATTATTCATTGTTCTCCCTCTACTGACTACCATCTTCTTTGGAAAACTGTAGAATTCTATCCTTGGCAGGAATGATATGGCCACTGCACAAAGCACCACCTACAAGGTTCAAGAGCGAAGGCCAGAATAAAGGCTGAAGGAGCTGCACCCTACTTCATCCACCTGAGCTGTGTTGGAGCAGTCTAGAAGTGCACAGAGGCAGAAACAAGGAGAGAGGTTTACACGACTCTAGGTACACAAGTAAAGGAGGCAAAATCAGGGGAGCCACAGCTAACATAAAGGATACTTACATCCTTTTCACTTGCTAAAAACATTTATAGGTGTCTCTGTCTATAGCACTGTGGCCTCTGATCCCATCAAATCTCAGAAGCTAAGCAGGGTCAGACTTGGTTAGTACTCGGATGGAAGACTGCCTGGGAACACCAGATACTGTAGGCTTGGGAGAAGGGCCTGGCAACACACTCCCAAAAATCAATCCGTGATTGAAAACCCTATGAATAGCAGAGAATCACCGACAATAATGTTTTGCCTGTTGCACATAGGGTTGCTATGAGGTAGATACCAACTCAACAGCATCTAACAACTGCCTATAGAGCCTACCATATACCTGAGGTCATACATTAAGTTCAAGAATACAAAATTGTTCTTGAAAGTCTAAAATGAAACAATAAAACTAAGAAAAATCTAAAATAGTAAAATATTGGCCATGCCAAATGGTTCAATCTAATGCAAAAGAGCCTCTTAGCCGTACCACTGTAGCATCCAATCTCATCAGATCTCAGAAGCTAAGCAGGGTCAGATCTGGTTAATACTTGGATGGGAGACCACCTGGGAAGACCAGGTGCTATACACTTGGGAGAAGGACCTGGCAACCTACTCCCCCCACAAAAATCAATCAGGCATTGAAAACCCTATGAATAGCAGACAAGCATGACAATAGGGTTTCATCTGTTGTACATAGGGTCACTATAAGTCGGACACCAACTCAAGGCACCTAACAAAAACAATGCAACAGAAATAAAATGAATGATCTTCTATTAACTAAATGATATAAAAATACAGAATATATGTATAATAAGACACTGTTGTTTAATAACATAACGTAACACAGCTTAAAGATTTCAGTCCTGGGAAAGATACAATAGTACAAGGAAGTAAGGATCCACCTCTTCCCTTTCGTCCTGCTTTATATATGAATAGCACACCTAATCTCATTGGAATTTCATAACAATTCTAGATAGCGAGCAACACAGGAATAGTTATTACCATTTTATAGAGATAATTTTGTATACTATCCTCTTCCTAAAAAATTAAAGGGGTACAGAATCTAGGGGGGGAAATATTCCACTAAGACCTAGCTCTAGCCTAATATGATTAAGTTTTGTTACTGGGAGAAATTCATTTAAACTCTCTTGATCTCAGTTTCTTCTCCTTATAACACAATGGGGCTAAAGTAGATAATCCTCTTCCATGTTACTTGGAGTTTAAATATTCTTTGACTTCCCAAAATACTCTGCCAGTTACCAGGGTTGAAAATGCCAAGGAATAAGTAAAGTATGAAATTTAATGTATGACATAAATAATGTAAGTATCCTTATGGGAAATAAATATACTTTTACACAACTCTTCTACAGGAAAAGTATGTATGTTTAATAAAGTGAGTAATAATTCACTGCCTTTTCAGTGATGCAAGTTTATACAGGATGTGAGGCATGTCTAGTAACTAACAGAATTAGGTACAAGGTGAGAACAGTACATGAGGATCTTTATATTGTGTAAAAATATGAGGCCTTCTGGAGATTCAGCTGTGTATAGTCAGCTTTTGCTAATGGATAGAAACTCCATTATAGAATTCCATTAGCTGTATGACTTCCACTTAAAAATAGAAAAAAAAAAACCTCTTAAGATAAATACTTGCCCCAGCCAGATGGGCTATTTGGCTATTTAATAAGGTTCACTTATCTTAGGGTAGAGAAAGATCATTCTCTAAGAGGATGTAGGCACTTCTTTAAAGTTTCAAAGAAGCAGGTATACACTGGGTACTTGTACTCCTGAAAGCTCACGAAGATATTTCACAGGGGACACACAGGCTTGGAGCCTTTTAGGGGAATCACTTTCTAGACCTTCGGCATTCAAATGTTTACCTTTGACATACTCTCTTAAAAACACACCTTCCAACCTTCCTTCGTGTCTTTTAAAAAGTATTTTTATTAGTATTTAAAGGTATTTTTATTGAAAGTATTTTATTATTAAAATACCTTATTAAAGTACTTTTTATTAAATTGAGGGGTTTCATCATGACATTTCCATGCATGTATATACTGTACTTTGATCATATTTGCCTCTTCTATTGCTCTTCCAACCTTTCTATCTCCTCCTTTCTTCAGGGCCTTTTTCCTCTTTACCAAGTCAAGGCACCTCTTGCTCACTCATCATCTTTCTGCTTTGTGGGTACATTACTCCGCAATGTAAAATTCTCATAGGTACCAAATGAGTCAACAATACGCAAACAGACAATCATGGGAAAAGTGGTCAGCCTGATATGTTTCACATAGAGGCCTGGATTGACCCCTCTGGTTACATAGTAGACATGTTAAGGAATGTGAGCCAACTCCGCAGCTCAAAGGTTTTGATGAAAATGTATTTAAAGCATATATCTAATGTAAATGTGCCTGAAATGAGCCTACTGTAGCCATTTGTTTTTCCCTGCAAAATGTTTTATTATACCGCACTAATGTATTTATATAGTTGAAGAGATCAAATAGCATGACAATATTTAAATATCTTCAACCATTAACCTTCTGTTTGGAATTTACTTCCAGAGTGCTAAATAATGTGCTTACTTTGAAGTCTCTTGATTCATCTTCCTTAGGCATCACCACAGTGATGTGGCAGCACCCTCTTACCCAGCACGATCCCTGCCTTCCACGGCCCTTCCTTCCCAGTTCTGCTCCTATAACACTGTGACTGTGTACAGACTATCCGCTGCTGGGCTCAGAAGTGTGCTGTGACCACTTTCCCTTCCTTGTGCAAGGTTTTGCTGTTTTTCATGAGTAATTATTTCAGTTAGTATGCAAATTAATGGGCTTCAGCATGACATTCCCATACATGGATATCATTATCTATTGCTCATGTTCAGCACCCATTGCCCTCTCATGTCCCCTCTCCTCCCTCTCGATAGTCCTCTTCCTCCTCACAAACCATCCCCCTTCTGCATATTCTTGTTGTTAGGTGCTGTCAAGTCAGGTCTGACTCATAGCGACCCTATGAACAACAGAACAAAACACTACGAGACACTGTGCCATGCCCAGCAGTATACCTGACCATGCTTCTCTGCTGTTCATAAGGTGTCTGATGGCTGATTGTTTCAGAAGAGGGCTGCTGGGTCCTTCTCCCAAGCTTGTATTACCCTGTATTCCCAGGCAGTCTCCCATCCAAGGACTAACCAGGCCTGACCCTGCTTAGCTTCTGAGATCTGATGAGATTGGATGGCAGGCTGGTATGGCTGAAGGGGTGTGTGTGTGTGTGTGTGTGTGGTGGGTGGGTGGGTGTGTGTGCACATACACACGTACATTTATCTAGATTCTGCATATGAGAGAAAATGTAATATTTGTTTTCTTCCCCCATTACCCTTCCTTATTTGTCTCGCCCCTCTAGCCTTCTATCTCCCCCCAAAATAGTCCCCAGTCTACTTTCATGACATGTGCAGGTATGTGTATATATATATATACTTTTTTTTTTTTTACTTTTAAAATGCAGGTGCTAGCTTAAACATGGGTGAGTTCTTTAAAATTATTTTAGGAGATTAATGAGCAAAAATAGTTTGAAGACCAAATATTTCAGGGCAATTTTGCCCCAGGTAGTTTATAGAAAACACAAGCTCTGTGCAGCCTCTGCTAGAGGGATCCTGTGGCCAAGTATTTTCAAGGAAACTTCATATTCTATAGACAACAGCACATCAAAGATCTAAGAAGTTCGTTGGCAAGGGCTCCTAGTTTTCTTTGTTTAACTTGGGTGTTTTCTACATATCTGGCTGTGGAACCCTTTTTCACACACAATCTATTTACATCCCTCTGAACTGGTGGTCTATGGAGTACATTTTTTAAAATGTTGCTCTCTAAGGCTGGTCCTGTAAACCACCATATGTGTTACAAAGATGTGGTTATATTTGCTTGTAGACCTCACCACTGTCAATGCCTCCTCTCCCGACTAGTAACTGTCCTACCACAAATTGGAGAAAATTATCTTAAGTGAACGAACACAAGCCCAAAAAGAGAAATACCACATGTTCTCACTCCTATGTGGGAGCTGAATCAAATTTTTAAAAAGGAAAAAAATCCTATACAGAAATTGAAACATAACAAAAAGGTAAACTTAGAGGAGAAGGGACAATTCAAGGAGCAGAAAGGAGGAGGGAGGGATCTAGCAAAAGGAAGCAATGATGGGAGAAGATAGGAGAAGGAGGAGTGAGGAATCAGAGAGAGGTTGACCTCAACCTCTAGGTAGACAGCTCAACTTTAATAATTTGGAAAATAATTATAATAATACCAACAATACCAAAGGATGGTAGACAGCTCAACTTTAATAATTTGGAAAATAATTATAATAATACCAACAATACCAAAGGATGGTAATAATGCAAATGGGCTAGATTATTCATGTAATACTCCTGACAATGTAAAAAGATAGATCACTATAGAAAAAAGTGTGGACTTAAATCATAATTGGGATGCAAGGGTATACAGAAAAATATTCCCACAAAAAGACATGCAAGTAGAACAGAGGTCATTGGTGGGGGGGTAAGAGGGTAGGAGGAGGGGCACAAGAGGGTAAGGGGGAAGGTATCTGTGCAGTGTACAATGAAATGCATATATGGAAATGTCACAATGAAATGCATGTCAGAATGAAACTCATTAAGTTGACATTAAAAATTTCTAATAAAAAATAAATAAAGTGATGATCTACTGCAGAATGAACTTAATCACTAGACTCACTGAAAGAAGGCAAAGCACAGTGGGAACAACTCCCTTTCCTTCCAGCTCTTCTGTCTTTGGGGTAATCTGATAAAAGAATGATCAGTGCCCAGAGAACAGCTTACATTTCTTTCTTGATACATATGCACTACACGTGGAAGATTCTGCTGTTAGCACATACTCTGTTGGTCTTGGACTTTTGGCTATAGTAGACAGACACTAATTTCTCCTTGATGTAGCCACAGTAACATGAATCCCTCATGGTCTATCCTCATCTCTCACAGACAAACAGGCATCTTCCCGTTGATTTTATAGCCCTAGAGATTAAGGTCAAAGAACTACTGGAAAATACAATGTGCTAATGATTCACTTTACTACTGTCTTTCCTGAGGAAATGTGAATAAAATAAACAGACATTTCCTTTTTGAATCCAGTCCCAGTGATATGATTTTGATAAAAACATCAATGGATATTATCACTTCACTAGCCAGAATTCTGAACATTAAAATCATATTGGCCATGTACAACTGAATGAAAACCGCCAGACACAGAAGAACACATCCTCGATTTGAAAATCCATAAAAAGACAAGACTGATCGCCATTTGTAAGAGTTAACATACTAATTAAATTATGGAAAAGAGGAAGTGAAGACAAGGAAGAGAAAAATGGGGGGAATTCTAGGATGCAGGTAATATTCTGCTTTTTTTGACCTGGGAAATAATTACATAGCCGTGTTCTCTTCATGATAACTCACTGAGCTATATAATCTTATAATTATAACCCTATAATATGTGCATTATTTGATACATAGGTCATACTTTCATAAAAAAACTTAAAATCTAGAACTAGGTGTGGTGGTGCACGCCTGTAATCCCATCGGCTCCAGAGGTGGAGATAGGAGAATCACAAGTTTGAGACCAGAGGCAGTCTACATAACTTAGCGAGATCCTGTCTCAAAAAATTAAAAAAAAAAAAAAAAAAAAGGGCTGGGGGTACAGCTCAGTGGTCCAGCACTTGCAAACCAGGCAAGCGCTAGGCCCTGGGTTCAACCTCCAGTACCGCAAAAAATATAATATAATATAATATAATATAATATAATATGATATAATTACTCTATATGTAATAATAATTACTAGAATAGAATAATGTTATTTTCCACTAGTACATTTTTGATATGGCTCTTGAGTTTACATGTAAAGTAACCTCAGAATAACATAAATAAAGGCCTTTGCTTCCTTTTTTCCTCAAGCAAAATTCACTTATCCTTACTAAGTCATAAGTCAGTATAAACCATCCAAGTGTGGTAGATTAATTTTAAAAAGGTCTCCATCCTCCACTTCTGCCTGTATCCATGTCCTTTGCTCTGTGACTGTGTAGCTCCCCCCATGAAGAAGTGGGGTCTTTTTTGCCACTTTCTGTCTCTAGGCTACCCTTGCATCTTCCTCCAGACACTGGCATATAGCAGAAGTAACAGAGTGCCAGCTCCAAATTCAGCCTGAAAAGCTGGCATGTTTTCTCTCTTTTCCTCTTAGAACCCTGCCACCACCACAAGAACAGTCCAAGCTAGCTGCCCAGAGGACAAGTAGAAGAGAGCGGAGTTATTCCAGCAGAGCCTGTCCTGGACCCTTCAGCCCCAGACACCCATGAGTTGAACACAGATAAATGACTGAGTCTTGTCAAGATCATCCACACAGGGTCCTCTTCAGTAAAACTGCCTAACTGTCCCCTAGAGGCATGAGGACTAACATATGATCGCTTGACTAAGGACCTTGTTAACTGACAGGGCAGGAGAAGAAGTGATGTGAGAAAGGGAAGGTCTCAGAAGCCAAAGGAATTTGAACCTTCAGGAAACAGACAAATCTCTAGAACTATAGATATTCTGCCTTTTAAAGACTTCAAGATAAAACTGAGGAGATACAATGACCTGCTAAATGTGAGAAAGAAAAATTATTTTCACTACAAGGCAAAGATTCAAAACAAGCAAATTTACAAGCCAGGCATGGTGGTGCCCACCTGTAACCCCAGAACTCCATGCCTAAGGCTGAGGCAGGAGGATCAATGCAAATCTAAAGCCAGCCTGGTCTACATAGCAAGTTCCAGGCTAGTCTGGGCTATATAAAGAGACCTTATCTCAAGAATGAATGAATAAATGAATAAATAAATAAATAAATAAATAAAACAAAACAAGCAAATTTGCTATAAAAATACACCAATGAAGTTTAGAGAAACCCTATGATTCCAAAGCAAACTACTGAGCATGGCTTTAAGCTATGACTTTCCCACCTGTAAAACTAGATGCAGCAGTTACCAGAAATTAATGAGATAAAAACATGTACTAAAAGTACCTTTATAAACTACAAACTGCTATATAAGAGTCAGCAGCACAAAAAGAAGCTGGTCTTTAGAGGTAGAATCCACCATTCCCCAACTATGTGATCTCCTGTTACTTAATTTCTTTGAGCCTTGGAACTCAGTTTCACTATGTTTAAAGTCAAAAAGAAGAATTGTGCTTAACTCCCAAGGATGTGCCCAAAGTACCCAATACAATGGCTCCAATAAATGGACATTTCATAAAATCAGAAAAATATGTAAGTAGGTAGATAAAAGAGGTGCATAGGCAATTATAGGCAAAAATTACATTTACTGATATTTACAAAAGGAAAATTATAAAGTTAGAGGTATGCAAATAATATCATAAAAAGAAAAGTCCTTTGAGGCAAGAGCTAACATTACAATCTGACTCTAGACTAGGGAATCGTGGGGTCCAAGTGGAAAGATCCAAAAAATTGCTGGACAGGAAGAGGAAAATAAACTTCCAATTCAAAGTGAGCTTCTAAACTCAATTTAAAGCTCTAATGCTTGTTTGCTAAGAAAGTTACCAATGTCAATGGTTTGAACAGGAATATTCTCCAGAGGAGAATCATTTTATGAAACGGTCTCACAAACATTCTTCAAACTTTTAGCATGTTTGAAAGTTAAATGAATGCTTTAAAAACATGAAACAAGAATGAGCCGCTGTGAAAAATAACTGACTAGAGACCTTGGCAATAAAAAGATAGTCTTAAAATTAAGAATGCAACAGACAAGATAAAAACAAAACACTATCCAACACTGTGCCATCCACACAAGCTTTTCATGTTTGAGCCCCATGTTGCAGACACTGTGTTTCTTCTCATTTTGAGTTGTGCCACATCAGCAAATGAAGGTACCAGGGGCTTTACTCCATTCCCATCATTAAGTTAGACTCTACTTTTAGGAGGAAACTCTTCCCAGTCATTTCTTGAATGCCTTCCAACGTGGGGAGCTCATTTTCCAGCACTATATTTGACAGTGCTTCTCTGCTATTTACAGGGTTTTCAATGGTTAATTGATTCAGGAGTGGACTTCCAGGTTCTTCTCTCTAGTCTGTCTTAATGTGGAAGCTCAGCTGAAACCTGTCCACCATGGATAGCCTTGCTGGTATCTCAAATACCCATGGCACAGCTTTCAGCATCACAGCAACACCCAAGCCCCCACAGCACCACAAGCTGACAGACAGGTAGGAAACATACTTCATAGTGACCTTTATTTTACAAAAGCACCATTAAAGGACATAACCTCAAAATAAAGGTTTACCAAATAAACTACAAAACACCTAATTAAACTTGAATGTCAGATAAAGAATGAATACTTTTTAGTGTACATCTCAAACTATTTGTTGCTTAATCTGCAATTCACATTAAACTTAGATGTTCTGTGTTTTTAGCTGGCAAATCTTTCTCAAAAGACAATGTAGATACAGAAAGCAAGCACAAGAAACAGTGCTGACTGCCAAAAATCCCTAAGAGGTCCATAAATTCATGTAACTATTAACCTTATGAGAATAAAAACTTCCTGTACTTCTATTAACTATACCTTTAAAAGTTACTGAAAGATGATGACTCATATCTAAGTTAAAAATGCATTTTCTTCCCAATACACTGGAGGTTCTCATAATGGCCTTTTGATGCTTCTAATACAAAGACTCTCTCCTTGACCAAACTCTAATCCAGTTTTCCCTCTATTCACAACTAGGCCCTGAATGGGGGCTCTGTGTTTGTCTCTGCACTGTCTAATTTTAGCAAGAATCCTGCGGAGTCCGTATAGCCAGAATCTCCCACCCTCCCCACATCTGACTGGGCTCCTCCCATCTGCTACTCATTCCAGGACATGATGTCTGAGCACCTGACCTGCCTTCAGCAAGAACACTTGTAGGTCAGTTTAGCCAGAATCCCCTACAGCCCTGATGGTTCTTTCCTCTTAGTATTTCTTCATCCACTGATCCTCAACATTTACCACTTAGATGGAAATTTCAACTTTTCCTTGTTGCATTGAGAGATGAGCCCAGTCTTCTTCCCCTATTGCACAACCCCACTGTGGTCATCCCTGTACCTACTGCAGTGGCCCCCTGAACAGAGCCTGCCTTATTGTTCATTTTTATGTGAGTTTTTAAATTTCTAGTTGACACATGAAAATTGTGCACATTCGTGAGGTATCAAAATTCAAACATATGGAACACTTCATGAATTTGCATGTCATCCTGGCTCAAGAGTCATGATCATTTTCTCTGTACTGATCCAATTTTCGTGTCTGTGCTACTCAAGTGAGCACTGCATTACTGTTCATCAACAAATGTTCCAAATAATATTTAACAGTGTGTTAAGATCAGCATAAATCCAATAATTGTTTGCCCAGTAGGCATCACAGAGCCCACAATTTATTATGGATAATTAATGCAAGCAGTGTGTGCCATTAATTATATTAATCTTGCCTTGAAATTCTGAATCACTTCTATCCATGCTACTTGCCCTTCTTAACCCTGCACTATGCTGTAGGCCACATTCTTTTCTCTAGCCAAGCAGGCTTCAAGGGTCTCACTTTCTAGTCCTTCTCTATCCACTTTCTTCAAAGCACTCAAAGTTCATTCAACCTTTTTCTACCTGTTCACTATAGTGTGGTGGTGGTGGTGTTAGGTGCCAGCGAGTATCCGACTCAACGACCCTATGTACAATAGGCGAAACACTATTGTCAGTGCTTCTCTGCTATTCATAGGATTTTCAAAGGTAGATTGATTTTGGGCAGTAGGTTGCCAGGTCTTTCTCCCAAGCCTACAGTATCTGGTGTTCCCAGGTAGTCCCCCATCCAAGTACTAACCAGGCCTTACCCTGCTTAGCTTCCAAGACCTGACAGGATCGGACTCCACAGTGCTAAGGCTACAGGCTCACTATAGTGTAGTGCACCCTAAATATTTTCTGTAATCATTAAGAGGACTGAAATGGAGGCAAAAGTCCAAAGTATTCATAATCAAAAAGTCTTGCGTACTGCTTGTGTGGCATATTAAGACTGGTGAGTCTCACTTAATAATAGAGATATGCTCCTGGAAAAGAAATAGTACACTATCTTTTCTTGTGTCCTAATAGAATTTGGTCTGCAGCGGTAGCCCTGTGGCATCCGATCTCAGAAGCTAAGCAGGATAGGGCCTGGTTAGTACCTGGATGGGAGACCGCCTGGGAAGACCAGAAGCTGTAGGCTGGGAGAAGGACCTGGCAACCCCCTCCAAAAAAATCAATCTGCCATTGAAAACCCTATGAATGGCAGAGAAGCACTGACAATAGTGTTTCCCCTGTTGTACAGAGGGTCGGTATGAGTCGGATACCGACTCGACAACACCTAACAACAACAACAACAAATAGAATTTGGTTTCGGATGTACTTTGGGGAGTTTTTGCCTGAAAGGAACCTTTCAGCGAAAGTTTTAGTAATGAATATTATTGTGCTCTAATATATCAGTTTTATAAACTTTATTAAAACAAAACAACCAGTATAATCAAATGATGCCAAAAGAAAGATATGTGGGCAGCTCTTTCATATTTCCTTTCAAAGGCTCATCTGGGGTCAGCTGTAATTCAGCTAGCTGCAAGCGTGTAAGAAGCAAATTATACCCAGCTCATTCAAACTTCTTTAATTACACTCAATTCTATTGGCAGGAACAACATCTTAGTCATTATTCAGCACATACCCTCAGCCTGTCGCTAAGCAGTACCCCAACAATTAATGTTTATGGAATATTGAATCATTAAAAAGTTTTCAAGATTATCCATGAAAAACTAATATACACGGAGTCAATTTTAAAAGTATAGATGTCACATTTTGGCACTGTCTGCAGTATTTTGACATCTGCTTAAAATGTAGACAATACTAAACTGACTTTATATTTCTAAACTTATGAAATTGGTAAGAGATATAAGTAATTTCAGGCTGTTGAGATATTTAATTTAAATACTTCACTAGATGGATCTGCATGTACATTCAGAACCAAATTCTGTTTTTAAAATTTAGATTTATATCTAAGTGTTTAAGAATGTACTTTAGTGGTAGCACATGCCTGTAATCCCAGCAACTTGGGAGGCAGAGCCAGAAGGATCACAAGTTTGAGACCAGAGGAAGTCTGTGTAATTTAGTTTGAGACCCTGTTTCAAAAAAAAAAAAGTTGGGGCTAGGGGTGCAGCTCAGTGGTACAGTGCTTGCAAAGCATGCAAGCGTGAGGCCCTGGGTTCAACCCCAAGTACCAAAAAAAATAAAAATGAAAAAAGAATGCACTTTATCTCATGACACAGTGATAGGTAAGACAGAGTATGCAAAGGCCAGGAAAGATTGAGCCTTAGAGCAGGGCAGCCAGAGACTGGGAGTTTGTACTCCCATGTCCACGAGGTACAATTCCATTTCTCTCGACATCTATACCAAATTTTCAGTATAATAATCAAATGGCCAATGATGAATGCTACTCTAGGTCCACCACGAAATATAATTGTGTTGTTTGTTATGATAAATGAAACAAATTATAACAATTCTTTAAGGTTGAGCATAGAGAGGCAGGTTTTAGAGCACCACATGTGTATATGCAATAAATCATTCCTTTGAAAAGATAATTGCTGCACCACTAGAGACCAAAAAAAAAAAAAAAAAAAAAAAAAAAAACCTTTGAGGGCAATTATTTAAAAGCTCCTCAAATTAACTTGTGCACAGCTGGGTCTTTGTTACTGAGCACACATTAGTAAAAGTTGCTTCAGGACATTAGTTCACTTCATTGAAGCAAATAATGTAATTCTAGTTATTAATCACTTTAATTTTAAATGTGCTTTGTAAATTGAGAAGATGCTAGCCTGTAAGAACAATGTGGAATGCACAAGTAATTAGATGTTTAATGGCCCTTTTGAAAATTTCTGTTAGGAATAACAAAATCAAAAGGCTTTAAGGCTCTAGGAAAATTAAGGGTACATATGTAATGTGAGAAAGTTCTACTTCATTTTGCCAACCAATAATTTTACAAAGGGACTGAAAGTAAGCTCTTCTCTCAATAGCACTTTTAATAGATTGTTGAATGAAATCATATTATAAGTCAAACATCTCTGTAGTGTAATTTAGCAGTGCCTTCTTAAGGGACCATGAAATAGAATTTTCTGTCATACTTCACTCCAGAATACTTGCCAAAAAGTATAATGCTGCTTTGTAAATATCCTCCTGAGACCAACATAAGCCAGGGTTTGGTGTAACTGACTGACCATCAGTGGAAGCGACTGAGGCAGAACCATCTGATATGCTCGGCACAAACAAAACTTGCTGAAAGTCACTAGGCCGTAGCAAAAGAGGAAAATATAAAAAACTCAAGCAGCTTTTGAAGAATTCTCCATTCTTTTTTGCTAAATGAAGCATGAAGAAATTACTTAAATTTTTTCTTTTTTTTTTTTTTAAGATAGGTTCTCGCTCTGTAGCCCAGGCTGGCCTTGAACTCACCACCCTCCTGTCTCAGGCTGTCAAGTGCCAGGATAACAGGCCTGTGCCACCATGACTAGCTTTCACCTCTACTTCTAAAGTAATATGTTCCTAATAGGAATTGTTACAAACCTTGAGTCAGCCAGTAGAAGGGATATATTAGATAATCATCCTTTTTTAATTAAACAAGACCAAATTGATTGCTTTGACTTCTACCAGTTCTCATAGCAGACAGTACACCTTCTGTTCTAATTACCTAGTATCTACATTAGTAATACTTTACAAAAGCATATATAATTGATAAAAGTGATCATGGTGTATGCAGACACATAGATAGCTTAAGAGTGTAATGCTGACCCTTTTACACTGCTGGTGGGACTGTAAACTGGTTAAGTCACTATACAAATCAGTATGGAGGTGCCTCAGAAAACTAAAAACAGAACTACCATATGATCCAGCTATACCACTTCTAGGAATATACAGTAAGGAAGATAAGTCATCAAATCACAGGGACACTTGCATGTCCTTATTTAATACAGCACTCTTCACAATTGCAGTGGCATGGAATCAACCCAGATGTCCATCAAGAGATGACCAGATTAAAAAATGTGGTGTATATATACACTATTGCATATGATTCAGTGGTAAGGAAAAATGAAATTATGTCATTTGCAGCAAAACGAATAGAACTGGAGATCATCATTTTAAGCAAAATAACCCAGACTCAAAAAGAGAAATATCACATGTTCTCACTCATATGTGGGAGCTAGATCTACCTTAAAGGAAAAAATATATGTATATATATGCATATATATGCATATATATAATCATACTCATCTAAGATTGGAAAATGCAAGGTAACCTAATATAAGGCGGGAGTGGTGGAGGGAGAAGGAATGGACAATGGGGAAGGTGGGATGGGGACCAGGAACAACTTAGAGGAGTAAAGAGGGAAAGAAAAGTACAAAATACAGAATGCAACTCTATGATAATTCAAAATATCATTCTATAATTCATAATTGCATACAACTGTCATATCTTATCTTTTTCTCAATTTATTTTCTAATTACTTTTTCTGTAAAATGTTTTAGGAGATGGAAGTGGAAACAATCTTTGTTTGATAATTGAATAATGAATATATGATCTGAATTATCACTCTGCATCCTATCAATATATATAATTAAAATACTAAGAAAAAGCCAAAACAAAAAACAAAATGAAAGAAAAAGTATAATCATGGTTGGGCTTCTTATTAATCATCTATTTGACTATGGCAAAGTTATTTACTCTTCCATGTCTCAGTTTCTAATTGGGATCAGTAATGCCAAAATCTCACAGGATTATCTGAAGATTAAATGAAGTACATAAGCATATGAACAGACACATAGAATATAAACAATAAACATCAGCTCCCTTTCCCTACAATAGAACAAGATGACTGATAGCTTCAACTCTGGCCTCAGTCTAGCAGAGTTTGAGCCCTATATCTAGGATCTCCTATCTGTATGCTCTACAATTTATTTTACCTCACTAATTCTTGATTTCTTCATCTGCAAAATAGGAATAATAGTATCTACTTCACAAAGACATTTTAGGGAGTAATGGAGATTAACCTAAAAAACATTTTGTGTCAGTTAAGTGTCTGGCACATAATAAACTTAGTCACTAGAATAAAATTATTATTATTATTATTATTATTATTATTATTATTATTATTATTATTTTGTGTGTGTGTGGTACTGGGGGTTGAACCCAGGGCCTCACGCTTGCATGTTTTGCAAGTGCTGGACCACTGAGCTGCACCCCAGGCCCATTTTTTTACTTTTTGAGACAGGGTCTCACTAAGTTACACAGACTGCCTCTGGTCTCAAAGTTGCGATCCTCCTGCCTCCACCTCCCAAGCTGCTGGGATTACAGGCATGCACCACCGCGCCCGGTAAGAATAAAATTATTTAACTGAATTAAGATAATCATGGAACACTGCTTGCCCAGGATGCTCAAGGCTTAGGTTCAATCCCTAGCACTGCAAAGTAAAGTAATAATTTAGCTCTTTATTTACTATTTTATAAATTTATTGATTCTGTGCTTAGACACACAGTTGATCATGAATAGCTAAAAGTATATTAGTTTTATTTGTAAGTCCTTGGTGCTCAGCCTGCAAGACAAAGCAATCATAAGTCTCTAATAAATAAGAAATGAACTCTTTCTTCATTCAGTCTGGTCTCTGAATTCAAAAAAGTGAGTAAGGCTGGTGTAGATATTAGGTTGTATTCTGTTCTAAATTACTCCATATGATATAGAACAGTAGTTTTTAGGCTGTGCCTTGCCCCAAGTGACTCCATTTTATAAAACAGCAGTTTGCTCCATTCTGAGTATAAACGATGAGGCAGAATGACTTTACACCTTGTTTGTACGAATAACCACTATCTGTCCAGCACAAACCAGAATGACAAATAACTTAGGCACTCAAATATTACCACCTATGAATTTATCAAATGAAATCAGGAACTCAAGGACAAATGAGTACATCAATATCATATCAGAAATACCAGTCCCATAAACTTATTGAATACACCAAATCACTGAATGCAACCCCTTCACCTGGATCATATAAAAGGAGGGACACCTAACACTGGGTATGAGTGGCATCCACCAACCTGTCATCAGACCCTCTGGTACAGGCAACATAGGTGGCCAACTCCAAAATCTGTTCCCAGGGCTTTAGCTCAGGATAATCCTCTTGTTTGATGTGGTCCATATGAATTATTTATCAGGACTCATAACCCTAGAACCAGCTCTGTGCCTTGAATAAGTTCTGTGCTTTGGCAGCCCTATGCCAGAGTAGCATTGTAACTGAGTTCTTATGTTAATGTCTTATCTAACCACCTGCATCTAACCACATATATATATATATATATATGTATGTATGTATATATATATACATATATATATATATATAAAATTGATATATCTATCAATGTGTTAAGTATAATCTGTGATCTGAGAATATTAGTAATTAAGATGTTTTCTTTTTGTTTGCAGTACTGGGGTTGAGGGGGGTTGGACTCAGGGCGTTACACATGCTTTTCAAGTGCTCTATCACTGAGCTATATACCCTGTTCATGTTTTATGGGCTCTTTGTTTATTTGCCTTTTTTGAGGAAGAGTCTTGCTAAATTATATAGGCTGCCTCTGGCCTTGAACTTATGACTCTCCTGTCTCTGCTTCCCAAGTAGCTGGGATTATAAGTGTGCACCACCACACCTAGTCCAGTAATTAAAGTTGCCAATGGCTAGGTCTACCAAGTGAAATCAGTAGCACTTGGTGAATTAAAGCCAACAAAATTGATGTACTTTGTGAATTCAATGTTATTCAACAAATTCTGACATTGTGGAAAGCCATAAACATATGTGTCTATGTTTTCGACACAAAAGCAAGATACAGCAAAAAACTCAAGTTTCTAAAATGCCAACACAACTATTGAGTCCATACCAATAAATCCAGTGACATTTACCTTGACAATAGGTGTTGTTAACCCGCTTATAACCTTGTAGGCATTCCATCATTTGATTATATCCATGATAAGCTGTAAGGGAAGAAACAATTCTTTGTTACATGTTTAGTTTAAATTCCTACAATCCTAAACCGCTGGATGTGGTAACCAAAGCCATTTAAGGCACAATACCAATGTAAGCTCTATAACTATGTTCACATTATGCTTGTTTTTTGATATATTTCATATTTTGCAATAGCTATAATCCTAAATTGCCAATAAATTTCAATTGTTATCTGAATCATAAGGTTAATTTATACTTTCCTCCAACTAATGATTAAATATTCTATCACAAAGGATCTACTTCTCTCCAGTGATTAACTTTAGGGAATGGTGAGTTAAAAGAGGGAAGACATTGGCATGTAGGAGTCACCCCACTTAGCCCGTTGGGCCTATATCAAACCTTGTCTCATTTAATGAACACACTGGCACAAGTTGCCTTCAGGAATTGTGGGATCTCTGGCTTGTGAATTCTTCAAGGACAAAAGAGATAATAACTTGTTCTGGAAGTTTCAACAGTCCTCTACTTCAAGGAAAAGAGCCAGGTCAGATGACCTCTAAAAGTCCTCCTCAATTTAGGATTCTATGTTAATTTTCTTCTAAAATTATGTAAAGGACAAGTGACTTGTTCACATTAAGCCCACTTCTAATAGATGACAGACTAACTAATGAAATCAGTTGCAGATTTAAGATTGTTTTCACAGCAAAAAATGATCAACAGTGAAAGGTCTTTCTGTATATATGGGTAAACAAAAACTTCAAACATTAATAAAAGCCACTTGAAAACTGAAGTTTGAACTACTTAGAGTGAAAGGGAAAAAAGAAAAAAACAAAGGCATGGAACACAAAACCATAGCATATAAAGCCAAGGAAAGTCTTCTCTGTTCCAAAGTGAGCATGATTTAGAGAGTAGCACCAACCAAGAGAATAAGTTTTTTAAATGACATAGGAAGAATGTGACCCTGAGTATGCTTCTTTGGGAGTGAGTCACTTAAGACAGCACAAACAGAAGAAATGTCAAGCTATTAAGAGTTTACTTCATTCATAATCCATACTGCCCTTCCTGAAAAGAAATCAATCTCTTCAATTTTATACCTTTAATGAGCCAACATACGAATTTATTTTCATCAACATGTAGTTCAAAGTAACAGCAACTTTGTATTTTCACATTCAACTGAAATCATTATCGAGATTAAAGTATGGAGTTAACAAACAAAACCATATAAAGCAGCGAATTCATCCGCAGATGATGGAATTCTAGATAAAAAATGACAGAAGGTCAGGAATGGAAGTTAGGGATTAAAAAGAAAAAAAAAAGATGGTATGAATCCTTTTACTCCTAATGTCTGCCCTTCTCCACTACTTTGGGATTTAGAAAAGGGAGGAAGAGAGGCAGCTGAGCAAAAGATACACAAAGGAGGGAGCAAATAGAAAACTACAGAAGATGGGGAGAGTATTAGGGAATGCAACTTAGCCCCAAAACAAAGGTAGAAGAACTTCTCTCATCCTCAGTCTTTAAACCTAACAATGGGAAACATTTCACCCTTCACAATATTCCTACAGATAAACATGCATGGATAATGAAGGGCAGACCGTTTAAAAAAAAAAAAGATGACAATAGTTTTTCAACATCTTAGATACAGATTCCTGTTTATTCATAATAGTAACAAATGACAGAGCTGGCAGATATTCAGGTCACCTTAACTCTAAGTGCTATGCTTTTAAAAAATCATTCCAAACATATCCTAGATGTTCCTTTGGTCAGTTTTTCAATTTTAGGCAAATGGATCTTCCAATAAAGAGAGACCAAACTCCTCCTAACCCAACCAACTTCCTAAAAGTCCATACTGCTAATCAGTATCCAATCCATTTGGTATGTCTACTTGGGACATTCTTTCACTACTGAATATCCTTATTTATGAGAATTTTTGCCTAAATAATTCATTAATTTTCAGAAACTGTCATGGGCATTTCCACAAATTAGTCCTCTAAAAGAAGTTAAGAGTGGTATCAACAAGATAAATAAAATTCGCTTTAGGCATTTAAAGAACCTGAAAGTTTGAGATATAAGGAAGTTGAAATGAGGGAAAATTACTTAAAACAATTATACTAGAAGAAAAAGTACTAACAAGAAAGAGAGATGTTGTCAGGGTCTGTCAAGTCTGGTCTGACCCTATGTACAACAGACGAAACATTCTCTGACACTGTGCCATGTCTGGCACTATTGTCAGTGATTCTCTGCTATTCATAGGGTTTTCAAAGGCAGATTGTTCCAGGAGTGGGTTGCCAGGTCCTTATGCCTAGCCTACAGCACCTGGTTTTCCAAGGCAGTCTCCCATCCAAGGACTAACCAGGCTGACCCTGCTTAGTTTCTGAGATCAGGCTGGATTGGATGCCAGGGTGCTATGGCGGCAGAAAAGAGATATGGGTGGGATAATTCCAAGATAGTAGATTTTAGATTAAATAGAGAGGTTTAAAAGGCAATTGAGCCAGGCACCATGGCGCACATCTGTAATCCCAGTGACTTGGGAGACTGAGGCAGAAGAATCACTAATTTAAAGCCAGAGCCAGCCTGTGCAACTTAGAAAGACCTTGTCTCAAAATATAAATAAAGAAAAGGGTGACTGAGTGTGCAGTTCAGTGTTAGAGTGCTTGCTTAGCATGCAAAGGGGCTTACTGGGGGGAAAAAAAGGCAATTGAAACTATCAAGCCAATTAACAGATATTTGTTGTTGTTGTTGTTGTTGTTGTTGTTGTTAGGTGCCCTTGAGTTGTGTCTGACTCATAGAGACCCTCATAGGGTTTTCAATGGCTGATTGTTTTGGGATTGCCTCAGGAGTGGATAGCCATGTCCTTCTCCCTTAACAGATATTTAAGAAGAGTAAATAAAAATCAGCCAGCTGAAACAAATGAGACATTCCTTATAGCATAAAGAATTAAAACAAATTATAAAGATCTTTGTCTATACGAGCCAAAGGTAGATGATTTGGTTTAAAAAAAAAAAAAAAGATGAGTAAATGTAAGAAAGCTCAAATAAAAATGTTATCTCTGTCTCCTAGGAAGTATTTCTTAGAAATCAGCTATCCAAAGTTAATACACTCAAAAACAAAAAATACTAACTATTGTTGGGAAGAGAATAATAGAAAGGTGTAAACCTGGATTTACTGAAATCAAGAGTGTCTATAAAATACTTTAAAGACAAATCAAAGTGTGTATATGTTGGTATAGATTGATGTCACTGCAGACTGTCATAGTATAAAAAAAGAGGAAAGTATTATGTCCCAGCAGGTATAAATTTCTCTTTTACAAATGAGCAAACCAATCATTTCCTCGTTTTAGCAATTCTTTTAATGAAATTTGAAGTCCTAAATTAAATACAATAGCATAAATTGTGAGTATTCCCAAAATTCTCATTTTAGGAACCTAAGATATAATAACTACACTGACTTTTTTATAGGGTTTGAAACACTTTTTACCATTTTAAAAATCATGTATTTTCTCTTCCACTGAGACATAAGAACCTATTTTTGTTTATCACTTCTTACAAGACTTTTCTCCCCATAAATAAACCAATTGGGGAAGGCAACTGATAACTAGGCTTATTAAAAATAGAACCAATATGAAAATGTTAACAGACTTGCAAGATTTCTGGAAATACACATTATAGAACTATGTTCTGGAATACCATATGAAGATTCTTTGAAGGTCTAATGTTGCTTTATCATTAAAAGAGGAATCATAAGAAAACAGATATGCTCCATTAACCTGCAAAGGAATGATGGATGAAACATCACTTACATGGCTTCTTGGGGCATTTCTGGCACTTGTTAAAGCCCCAGGAGGTACCCACAGTCCCACAGCAGTCCTCTTGCTTTGAAAGGCCAGGGAGAGCTTTGCCACACTGCAATGATGAGGTGTGAAACAGGAAGGTTAATTGAGTGCAGGATGTTCAGCTCCAGAGCACTGCTGTGCTTCACAATCACATTATAAAACAGTTCCCTTGTTATTGACACAATTAGAGAGGAAAAAAACAGCTATAACACTTTGAAACCAAATGCCAGAGCAGAATCAATACAACCCTAAAATGTACCAGCACATTTCCAAATTAGAGCTCCTTGGCATTTTTTTTCAATTCTTATGAAAATCTGTCACTGCTCTGAGTACTTTACAAATCTAGATTTCCAATGTCGTTTTTTCTTAATAAGAACCTCATAATTAAAAGATCAATATAAACTTTTTTTTTTTTTGGTGGTACTGGAGTTTGAACCTAAGGCCTTGCACATAATAGGTAAGCACTCTATCACCAACCTTCAATATAAACTTGAAAATATTTTAGTTGTAGCTGTCTATTTAAATCTCTCTTGTAGGTCATCAGGAAACAGAGCTATGAGGGTGTGGGGGTGTAAAATTGGAAAATGTGCCACAAGTCCCACCTATAAGAGGCGTCTGATCTTCCCATAACCCCAAGGCTGGAGAAGGGACAGGAAAGGGTAGAATGATACACGGAATGACAACAAGTTGACTATGGCAGAGTCAAAGGCTCCAGAGAGCCAAGCAGTCTGACCCAGGGAAGTCTGCTAGGCTAGGAAGGGGCTGGCAAATTAAGCAAGATCAGCCTGAGCAGGCAGAAAAGCCAGGCTTAGAGCTACAAGCTCTACCACACTACCGTCAAATATTAAGACCAGGTGACACTGCTAGCCAACCACAAGAAGTCAGGCAAGGCTGAGAGGAGGAGGCCTGAGAGTAAGTGACCTATGAAACCATTCAAAGACCAGCTGGGTGGGGAGGCCCACGTGATTCTCCACCCTCATGGTGCAGGCTGAGCCCTCATCACATGTCTTTGTCTTGTGCCCAAACACAGGGCATCTCAGGGATCCCTCTGCCTTGCTCGAACTCAGCCTCTACAAATTCCTTCAGAAGTTTTCCAGAGTCATCTTTTCAAAGACAAATCTGATCACATTACTCCAATGACTGTAGGCCTCCAGAGACAGCTTAATTGTCTGAAAATTCCCCAAGCAAGATGCAGAAGATCCCTTCTATTCCCATCTGAGGCAATCTCTTGTCCTGCTCAGCCTCTCCACCCTTCTCCATCTGGCACTCCAAAGGACTCTTTGCTGTCTGAACCAAGCCATGTCTTTTCAAAAGCTGTTTCCTCTTCCTGGAGTGCCCTCTCCTTTTTTCTTTCCATCCCATAAGATTCAACTCTGAGGAGGCTCCCATCTCCTGTCTCCTCAGTTTCAGTCCCTGCACCCCTGCCTGTACTTCACAGCTGATTCTGTACAGTTCTGCCGCTTCTGCTATATGTTTGAGTCAAATGCATATGTAACTTATCTATTCTTACATCTCAATACACAGGGCACACGGCAAATCTTCAATAAATGCTGAATGAATCAATAGACGAAGGCACAAACCACAGAAGGTACGAAGGAACACACTAGCTCTCGTTCATTCGGGCAAGCAACTGCTGTGTGAAAAACCAACCGAAGTTAAAGACATGCCCCGGCTAAGGAGCAGCACACAGTGATAGAAAGGCCAATCAAGGGGTTATGCCAAAAAGGGCAGCAGGTGGTAGGCAGGAGTCACCTGGCATACACCCAGGGGCAGCGTTTCCTTCCCACTGGGGCCAGGCATGCCATTCTGATTAAGGCTCTAAGTGACAACATAGCCAAATTATAAAACAGAATCACACCAGGGAAGGCCCAGGCAGTTAATGGGGTTTTAAGTACAGCACAGCTTTGATGTCTTTTGGCTTTTATGATTTTTAATGATTCTGACAGTATGCTGTGTGCTCTCCAAAAGCAGTCTATGACCGGGGTTTAAAAACTGACTGAGTCATAGCCCAGCACGGTGGTGCCTACCTGTAAACCCAGTGTTTGGGAGGCTGAGGCAGGAGAAAGGCAAGTTCCAGGTCAGCCTGGGCTACAGTGAGTTCCAGGCCAGTGCAGGCTGTGTAGTGAGACCCTATATCAGAAAAAGAAGGGGAAAAAAGTGACTGAGAAGTTAGAGAGGCCTGGGCATGAATTCTGACTCTAGGACTCCATGCAGGCACTTAGACCAATTTTCTTATTCATAGAGTATATAGTAGTACATTTCTCTAAGGGTCAGGAAAAGTGAAAGGGAAATGCATGTGCAATGCTGAGCATCATGCCTGACACATTTTAGTACTAAACTACCGTGGCCATAATTATTATTATTATTATTATTATTATTATTATTATTATTATTAACTCTTTGTTCCAGATGTCCCATGTGAGATCCATATTGTTAGATTCTCTGGGGAGCAGGGGGTACATGAGTGGAGTAGACTGAGCACTCTGTCAATCAAACAGGTTAGTCTAACTGCCCAGTCAAATGTACCAGACTCCACAGGAAATGGCTTTAGAGGACGAAATGAATTTCCCTGAAATCAAACTTAGTGTTAAAGTCATTTCGAGTTAGGTTAAGTTTTTTAGATAAACTTTAATGTACATATAATTCTGGACAAGACATTGGCAAGAGCCCTAGAGGAAGCGAGCAAGGTCGAGGACCACAGCCCCTGAAGCCTAGGCAGTCACTCCCATAGATATGCAAAGGCGCAGCATGCTCCCCTTGAGGGAGACAAGGAACCTCTCCTACAAAACATCCCGGTGACCATTGTGGGTCAGACACCAGTGCTCTGACTTAGGGAAGGCTGTCTGCAGAAAGAGCTCTCAACTAGATGTGGGCACTACCTGTTGGGTGGGAAAGATCCCTCCCGGGGCTGGACATGCACTAAGGCCACAGGTAGAACAGTCTCAGACATGAGGGGAAAACTGGACAGAACAATATGTTAAAGAGGTAGGCAGGCAGAAAGACAGACACACACACACATACATGCCATAGACAGAGGAGGGAAAGGGAGAGAAAGAACCAACATGAGAACATCTACTTGACTCCATGTAGTTCCCTGGCTCCTTGAGCTTAATCACAGAAGGCTTAAATCCAAAGCAGGAATAAGAGAAGGAACAAGGGGAGCAATGACTCAGGTATAAGACTAGGAACAAAATAAAAGCACAGAAGTCTCCACTGTTGCAATTCAGTTGCCAAGGTGTGCTTGACATTTATTTCCAGTTTTATAAATCAGTTAGGTTTATGTAAAACAATAGTCCACATCATGTGCAGACCATTCTTGCATTAGACTCTTCAGGTTCTTCTCTTAATCAAGCAAAACACTCAGCACTTGCTGATTTTATATGCTCAAAATGTTAGTAGCAGTTAAAATCCAATTTTCACCTTGGATTCCTAGAATGTTTTATTTGGTAGGGCAAAAATAAATCATTTCTCTCTACTGGGCCTCCAAGAAGGTACAAGGTTTTCATTACATGATTCAGGCTGCTTTATCCCATGGCTTTGTTTTTGCGGGTCCACGGCCAAGAGCAGCACAAGCCATCCAAATCAACGGAATAAATGGCAGTGTAGGTGGTACCACAGCGCTGTGTGTTCGTCTCAAAACCGGGTCTGCACAGATTAACAATGAGCTACAAGGGATGAAGTAATGGTTACAAAAACGCACAATGTTTTACCTAAGTCCTTTCAGTTACTTAAGTATAAAGAGGCTTCAGTGTGCAGCCAGAAATGCCACCTGAGAGATCATTGTGGACATCCTCAGGGCTCTCACACAAGAGGCCACTGAGTGCTGGGTCGCACCTAGATGGAGAAGGTACCTACAGGGAAAGAAATTGGAGCAAGGAGCATCTCTCTCTCCCACCAAAGGGCCACACTGGGAAGAATAACATGGAATAGGATGAAGTTAGCATCCGGAATGTCCTTCCCTAAGACTGTTTCTCAGTGAGACATAATCATGTGAATATAGACTCACTCTAGGTACACTTGTATACACAGATTGAAGATTTACGCATCAAAAACACAAATGGAATTCCTCCCATTGAGTTATTCACATTGTGAGAGAAACCTTGTCTATCATTTCAGGATATGTCTTATGTACCAGCAATCCAGGAGAGAATGGCTAAATTTACAATCCTATATTTAGCTATGTCAAGTCAGAAACAAAAATTTAGCCTGTCAAATAAGTAATGTGCTGTAAGTCCTCAGAACAATCATAAAACCATGGACTGCAGATGGAGGGACACTATAACCCCACATTTGTGCTACGATTTGGCAAATACATGACCCACCTAGGGCACAGCAAGCAGAATACAGAAAGTTCCTATGTGAATCAACTGAAAAAAGTAGAGTCCACTGTGCGGACATGATGGGAGACGTTGAGACAGATGAAGCTTACTGCATGATGAGGATATTAGCACAACCAAAGGCCACAAGTCACAGGAAGAGAGGATTCAACTCATGAAGTAGGAGATCTTTTCAATGTCAATACTTCTCAGCAATGGGAGATGCTGATACCTTCACCAGGAGCTGAGCCTGATTGATCTTCTCTCAGGGGTGCCCAGGACACAAAGTAAATGACTTCTATGGTTTCTGCAAAGTCTAAGATTCTGTGGTCAGGATGTGCTGATAGGTTACATGACTGCATTTAGGAAATACAGATCACTGCCCATGAAACCCAAGCTCAAGTACTTCTGTTACTCTGACATCTATAACAGGACTGGGTCAGGGCAGATGCACTCCTAACCACCTCCTTTTTATCTTATTTCCTCCCTCATTTCCACATCTCCAGGAATTCTCATCTATCTGCCTACTTGACTTATATAAACTAGACAGAAGAGAGAGAGGGAAAAAAAGGTAAATCTTGTCCCTAATTCTCCAGTGCATTAACCACGACTCCTAGGAAACTAAGTGTGCAAAAAAAACTCATCAACTTTTCCTAGGTACCTATCTTTACTAAAGTGTGCTTCAGAAGGTCATTCAGGAATCACAACAGTTCCTCTACTTACATCCATGTTTAACCTTTACAACACACACACACACACACACACACACACAAAGTAGTGATATAAAAACCTTTAATTTTGAAGTTGTTGCCAAAAATTAAGATTGCAAGAAAATGTACTTTTAAAATCTTGACCTCATTGAGAATATACCTCTTCAGACTTTACTCTCAGTTTTGAAGTGACACCATAGGACTTTCCTGACACTCAAAGTTAAGCTGTGATTACAGTTGCTTTTAGATCTCCCAAGAAATACATGGGTAGTATGGCAATTCCCAACTTATCACTTGGTAACCCAGGCTTCCAATTTTTGTCAACTAAAAACTCATCCCTGGAGTTGCTTCAGAGATGCACAATAACTTGAAAAGGTTGTGATAGGTATTAGGGCATAGTTTCATAGATTTAATTTTCATGCCTTAAAATTGCTGGTACATATAATAGTCTCATTCCAAGAATGTTTGCTATACTGTGCAGAGAGCTGGGGAAGGAAGATCCAGCAGTGAAACAAAGGAGTGCTGAGTTAAAATAATGAGACCTGGATCAAAATCCTGGTCCCCTTATTAGCAATGTTCAGCAGATCATCCTGCCCCACTGTGCCAGTAATAAGACAATGGGATAGAAATCCTGCCCTCAAAAGTTTCTAAGAACAAATGATGCATGTCCAAGTAGGTGTTGGATCACTAGGACACATCCCAAAGGGTTCTGATCTCACGCCTGCTTGGACATGCCATTGATATAGCGTTTGGTGAGCAGAGCATGAGCATGATTCCAAGCCCTATTCACCCTCCTCAGCTAGTGTCCTGCATGGGTAAGACCTCTTTTAGTCTTAGTAGTTAATACAGCTAAAAAGAGAATACAGAAATACGAGTTATCCATATCACACACACATATATATATAACTCATTTTGTTTAGTTATCAAAAACCATTATACAATGAAGTCTAACATTCTTCAAGCTAGAATAAGGAACATTTTCTCAAAAGCAAATAATGCACTGAGCCAAAGGAACAAATAAACAAAACCTAAAATGTTAAGTACTACTGATTGTTAAAAATACTCTAAGAGATTGCACTGAGGGAAAACATGGAATAAAACAGAAGTCTGATTCATTGTACCCCTTGCAAAAGCAAGCAGGACTGTGTTTAGGAAAGACCTGAAGCAAGGAAGTGACTCAATGAGGCGAGTGGGGAGGGCGATTTCAGAGGGCTGGATGGGCTCTAGAAAAGCACCAGGCCAACCACCAGCTGGGAGAGCACCAGGAGTAAGGAAGGACAGAGGAAGGTAGGCCAAATAGAGAGGAACACAGAGAGTGGGTGCAAAAAGTCAGAGATAGAGGCGGAGCTAAGTCATGGAGAGTTTTCTCAATTTGGGATTTGATTTCTAGTTGCATACAAGGAAAATGAAGCATCAGAGGTTCTTCCCCCAAGGCAGCAAAGTTTTAGATTGTACCTAATTAAATAAATGGCATCTTCAAAAAATGGTAAATGCAGAAATACTGATGATTAAGGAGGAAGAAGAGATTAAATGTTCATATGAAGGTATGGTTTTCTGCACCTGATGCTAACTCTTACAGGTAAAATAGAACTAACCAGGATACAGTAGTATATCTTTCATGGGAAAAAAAGGAGAAATTGTGTTTAAGATAAACATAATCAGGGATAATCAGAGGGCAAAAGAAAGTTGAAATTGGATGAAAGGCCCATTGGCCATACTTCTCAAACAGATAATAGAGGGAAGTTTTTAAGTTTACCACAAACAATTGCTTTCCTCAACAAATGCTGTTGAGCCAAAGTAGAGATGCACTCTAACACCAAGCAAAACTCCTAGGCATGTACCTGTCTGCCAGAATTAATGCATCATAAATGGGAAATTGGTTGTGATAGGTATTACACAATTCTACATAATCACATTCCATGTGGGCCCTGTGAAAAGTAGGGAAAGTGTGCTAATTAGACTTTTCATTGCTCTAACAAAATACCTACTGCAAACAACATAAGGGAGGATGGATTTATTTTGGCTCATGGTTTCAGAGGTTTTGGTACATAGTCCTTGGCTCTGTTGATTTTGGACTCATGGTGAGGAAACATCATGGTAGCAAGAGCATGTGGCACAGGCCACTCATCACATGGCGAATAGGAAGCAGGAAAGGAAGGGACCAGGGACCAGGTATAACCTTCAAAAGCACACCCGCAGTAACCTACTTCTTTGAGCTAAGCCCCACTACCTAAAGTTTTCACCATCTCCCAAAAGACGGCCACCTTCTAGGGACCAAGCATTCAATACATGAGCCTGCAGGGGCCATTTCATATTCAAACTATAACCATAAGGATGACCCATAACCAAATAAATGGCCAAGTGCAACTTTTAAAGAGAAATGAACACGGTTCAAATCCTCACATTACCAATGACCACCTACATGGCCACGGGGTGGGGTGGGGGGAACCTCCACCTCTCTCTGCCTATTTCCTCCTCTATGAAATAGACTAAAAATGTCCATTTTCAAAGAGCTCTATGAGACTCTACATGAGAAAGCCATATGGCTAGCAATACTAAGCTCTCAGTCTCAATATTACACTCCTTTTCCCAGGCTCCACCTTTACAAACCTAGGCTTATTTCAAAGGAATCAGTAATCTAATAGTTACTTATTATACAATGTCCCAGATTCAACTTACATGGAGTTATATATAGAAATAAAAAGAAGATATCCTTAAGATCTGGCTGAAAAATCTTCAGGTTTTTTTCCTAAAGTGCTCTGTGTAGTAATGAATAAATGCTCAGTGGATAAATGCTGGGGAATATTTGTAGTTATCTGGGCTTTAATTCTGCTCAAGAAGTACAACATTGTATCACTGAATTATAATAATTCTACCTGTTAATATCAATGTTCAAGCAGCAGCTGATTTCATTTTGGGGACATCAAGATCCTTCTTGTCATTGTGTCATTTTGGTGCCAGAGGCCCAAGATCAAGAATCAAAAGCAGTAGAGCCCCATGCATGCTCTCCCTCAAGCACCCATGGCCTGATCACAAAGCACTGAAGCCCAGGGGACTCACTAGCTACAACAGATCCCAGAGAACATACCTGCCTTTTTAGGTTTAGATAGCAGTAGTTTATTGTGAACCCTCTATCCCTAGAAGAGATGGCTTAAGAGTCAGGATGGGGCAGTAGAAAGAACACTGGACTAGGAACAAAAAATGCAATTTTAGTCCCAACCTGCCACAAGAAATTCAATATAGGACATTAAGCAAATTAACTCTCCGCATGCTAGTCTTTATCAATAAAATTGTTAAGACAGACTAATTGCTAATCTCTGTTTATGTGCCCAAATTCTATGCTTTCATGAAAGCCCCAGTGCAGGACTAGGCTATTGGGGAACAATGGTAGAAAGGTTTCCTATGTTAGAGTAATCATATGAAAATCAGTGCTCCTTAGATGTTCCCTTCCTGGAAGCTCATACACTAGCCTCCAAACTGCCATCTCTCTCTTAGTCCTGTCCTCAAACCATGACCTGGACTAACTTGATCACAGATGATCATAATGAGTCTCCTTTTCTTGACCCTACTTCATGCCAGCCCTTCCTTGCTAACCTGAAGAAGCAAAAAAGCAAGTCCCCCTACCTGAAAACAGGTATGGCTCTTAAATGGCTCCTTCCCAATTATAATATATAATTACAATGACTCACATGTTATTATCAATAGGCAAGTTCTTAGAAATTATTCCAGGTGGTCACAGAGATGTAGATTTTGCATGCACGGAAAAGTCAGATGATAGTCCATCAACCCACACTGCATAGCATTGTCCTATATATTAGCCACTCGCACTCAGAAGCACATTATTCCAACACACTGACACAAAACCTTCAGGAATTCTGGCAAACAAAAGCACCACAACATCCTCATTACTACGAATTTGGTTGAGGAATGTGAATCTCATTTTTTGAAATCCTGGATTTTTTTCCACAAGAGCCAGATGAGGTCCTTTATGGGGAAAGCGCTATCTCTATCTAAGGGATTTGACTATTCCAAATTTCTGTCTCAGCTCTATTCTGCTCCTTTGATCAATCTTTCACTCTGACAGAAGCATCCCCACTTCGGCAAAGGAACTCCTGCCCACCTTCTGAGAAAAACAGCATTGTAGCCTTTGGGTCTACCATGGCTCCAAATTAAACTGGAAAACCTCATGAGAGCTCTTCAATATCTGTGTACTAGAACACTAAGTATATTTACTTCTATGTGCCAATAAGAAAAAGTTCCAAATCTTTGAACCCTATCGTTAATGCAACGAGAGCAACATATTTGATCAACTCGCTCTATAGGTCCATTGTCCTAAAGGAGAATTGTGTACAATGCAGCACTGGCAGAGCAACAGGCATTATCTCATAAACAGAAGAGGAAAACGCTTAAATACTTCCAGATTTTCTAAAAGAACTTGTAAAAAATTTGCTTTGGCTTGAGCAGAACATTCTTTATAGGCAAGGTTTTTTCTTTTTTCTTTTTTTTTTTTTAAGTCCACCCAGCTTTCTTTTATTAGAGTAATTAAAACAATGTTAGGCATTTGGGGTATCTGATATAAGCATAATCCTCTGATAGTGTAGGCTATTGATTTTATAAAGTATCTACTGTGACTAGGGCATTAACTGCTGGAAATGTGTCCACATTGATTTCTGACCGTATATTTGTTTAAAGCTTGCTAAAGCCAAACCATGGGCTTCAAGGAATTCCAGACAACTACTTTAGTTTATGAAACAGTATTTTTAAAGTTACACTAAGGCAAAAATGGTTTTTAAAGTTAACATACAAAGGGGAAAAATTCTTAAGGATAAAACTGAGGATTCTACTTGACATCTTTCCTAAAGAAATGACCAAATCTGGGCTTCCAATTTTCTCTCCTTCCATGATTTGAACATTTCAACAGTTGAGTCTTCCAGGTTATGATCTGTGTGTTTCAGCTCTAAGTTGCTAACAGAATAACTAAGTATTGTCATAGTTCTGTTCTAATTCCTGTTATCTTTTCTTTTGAGGCAAAGCAACAAAAACCATATTATATATCTCATTACTAGATGGCGAGAAGGTCAAAGCTGCTCTATGTTCTATTACCAGAGATATGTTTAAAAAGAAAGATCCATGTTGAGAAAGGAAATAA
Source organism: Pedetes capensis (assembly GCA_007922755.1). Classification (NCBI taxonomy): domain Eukaryota; kingdom Metazoa; phylum Chordata; class Mammalia; order Rodentia; family Pedetidae; genus Pedetes; species Pedetes capensis. The sequence goes on from VMDO01003115.1 coordinate 54,229, forward strand.
AGATGTGCATAGGCCTAGTTATTATTACTACAACAACCAGATCATCTCCAAAGTGATGAATAATAAAGGTCTCTTTTCCTCCATGTTTCTTTAATTGCACTGAGAGAAATGTATCTATAGTAAAACTCATTGCTTGCCAGTTTCCTTTTTGTCTATGTAGAGATCCTGAAGGGAACAAAAAACATTTTAAACCTCAGAAGCACTATGTGATATTATAACACGTGCCTCTCATTTGGTTAAGCTTTCAGTTTTTCTGTGTCTCAACCAAGTACACAGAACTCAAAACTACTAATTACCTGTGGTTTGGATGCAATTCATGTAGAAAAACTGAAAGCCACAAATAAAAGTAACAGGTTCATTTATATCCCTGGGAGGTAGGAACCAAGTCTGTCTTGTCCACTGCTCTTCCGCTTGTGGCAAGAACAGTTATTGCTCACCAAAGAGCCACTTGTTTTCCCACATTTCCCAGCTCCCTAAATGGCTTATAATGGGTTTCCATAACAAAATACCATAAACTCAGTGGCTTCAACAACAGACATTTATTTCCTCACAGTTCTGGGGGCTGGAAGCCCAAAACCAAGGTAATAACATGGTCAATTCCTGGCTTACAGATAGCAGCCAGCTGCCTGGCTGTGTGCTCACATAACCTCTTCCTCATAAGTGTGCAGAAAGAGACACAAACAGGGCAAACTCTGGCATCCCTTTTCCTAAGGACACTTATCATATCATGCCAGGGCCCCACCCTTATAACTTCATTTAACCTTGTTGTTGTTAGTTGCTGTGGAGTCAGATCTGACTCATAGAGACCTTCATATGGTTTTCAATGGCTGATTGAGGGATTATTTTGGAAGTAGTCTGCCATGTTCCCCTCCCATTTTTGTGAGCCTGGAGACCAAACCCAGGGCTGCAGAGAGCATAGCATGGTGTTCTACCAATTGGGCTAAACCCCAGCCTTCATTTAACTTAATTATCTCTTTTTTGGCTGTCTCCAAATACTAAGAATGAAGGCTTCAGCACACAAATAACAGTGCTAGCAGAGGACCATGTACCCAGTCCTGAACAATGGGCTGTGGGGAAAGGAATGAATGTTCCTGGAAGTACCTCTCTTCCCTGCTATGGGAACTGAGGAGATTAAGTATTATGAATAGCGCAGAAATAACATGGTAAAGGGCTGGGATTTGGCTCAGTGGGTAGAGCGCTGCGCTGCAGTCTCTGAGGTCCCCAGTTCAATTCCCAGCACCACAAAAATGGGAGAAGGACCTGGCAATCCACTCCCAAGGCAATCCCGAAGCAGTCAGCCATTGAAAACCCTATGAGGGTCGCTATGAGTCGGATACCGACTTGACAGCACCTAACAACAACAACATGGTAAAACTACTCTCATCTCAGATCCCTGAGAAATATGTGTGTCTAGTGGACACAAAGCATAAATTTTGGTTATGCTTATATGTTACTGAAGCACAACCTAGCCTAATCTGATGAGTATGAATATAATTACTAATGATTCATCTGTGTCCGGTGCCGAGCTCAACTCCTAAGTGGCCTTGCCCTCATGAAAAGCACAAGCTTGTAGAGAACAGTGGTGACAGAAGGCAACAATTCTAAGACAAATTAAAAACCGTCTGATTAGAGTCTAATGTAGTATGAATTGAGGGAAGAAGGAACAGTGTGGATTAAAGTAGTACTAGAAAACTTTTCGGAGGTACTGACCCGAGAGAGGACTCTCAAGTTAGACTGGATTTGAGGGATCAGGAAAGATACTCACTGTAACTGATGTTTGTATAGATTTCTCTGCACATATATCCTGTGCATATACTATTATCAGTGGTGTCTAAGATTGTAGAAAAGAGGAAAGATATCAAAATTGTTTTAAAGGATTTCAGGGCTCAAAATGCCTTAGTAATCTTCTCAGCCAATCCAGTTATTTGAAAAACGACAAAACTGAGAGCCAGAGACATGGTTAGTTTGCTAAAATGGAACAAGAGCTACACAGTTGGATTGGATATACCGATACAAATTAGCCCCAAACTCTCTGAGCCTCAAGTTTCATGTAAACAAATGGGAGACAAGAATACCTATGTTTCTTGTCTTTCATGCTATGTGATTGAAGATCAACTATGGTTATGAATGAGAAAGTTCTCAATCATCTATCAACTTTATAAAGATGAACTGTTTAACTAAGAGGCTTGCCCCAAAGCCACAGAATGTTAAGACTGTATTCTTTTCTTTCTTTTTCTAGCTTTTTTTTATTAGTAAATTTTAATGTATAACTTAATAAGTCTCTTTATAACATTTCCACACATGCATTTCATTGTACATTGCTCTTGGTCACTTCTCCCTTACCCTCTCATGACCCCCTCCTCCCACATCCCCTTCCTCTCCACCAATGGTCTCCTTTCTACTTGCATATCTTTTTTGTTACGTATATCTATCTATATATGTACATCTCAATTTTGCCATAAGGGTAACATATGTGATTTTTTTTTTCTTTTCGACCATTACCCCTTCGTCTTGCCCCCTCTCTCTTTTCTTTAGTCCATTATCTTTCTCTACTTAGGTTCTGTCTCCCTTCATGATCTATATGTTTTAACAATGAATATATATTGAAGTCTAACATCCACATGCCTGCAGCGGTAGCCCTGTGGCATCCAATCCCGTCAGATCTCGGAGGCTAAGCAGGGTCGGGCCTGGTTAGTACCTGGATGGGAGACCACCTGGGAACACCAGAAGTTGTAGGCTTGGGAGAAGGACCTGGCAACCCCCTCCCAAAAATCAATCTGCCATTGAAAACCCTATGAACAGCAGAGAAGCACTGACAATAGTGTTTCCCCTGTTGTACAGAGGGTCGCTATGAGTCAGATACTGACTTGACGGCACCTAACAACAACAACAACAACATCCACATATGAGAGAAAATGTTATGGTTATCTTTCTGGGTCTGGCTTAATTCACTTAAAATGATGATCTCTAGTTCCAACCATTTTACAGCAAATGCCATAATTTTGTCCTTCTTTATAGCTGAATAAAACTCTATGGCTGCTCATTCATGTTTATTATGGGGCTTTTCACAATAGCCAAGATATGGAATCAACACAGGTGTTCATCAACAGATGAGTGGATAAGGAAACTGTGGTATATATACACCATGGAGTTTTCTTAAGACTGTATTCTTAACTCTGTTAATGTCTGTCCATACTAAACAAGTCTTCTACATAGTGGTCATCTTGGAGGCATTGCTGATTTTGTTCAAAATATTTAGAACTCCTATGTTCAAATTTTAGAATTCTCTTCAGAACTGAAGATGTGCTTTAAATATCCTCAATGGTGGCAAATAAATCTCTTCTTACTGGAGTTGGATTGCCCATTGGAAACTTCAGATGCATTAAGAAAATAGTAAATGAGTGAGCTAAAGATGACCAACAAAGACTAATTTTCTTGGCCCTAAAATAATTCCTTCAAACCATACATGTTAAAATTCTACAATGTCAACATCATTAGAACAAATGTTGAGCTTGATCCAGTGACCTCACTGAAACAGAGTATTCAGTTTTATATATAAATTCTTTTATACATGTTATCAAAAGAAGAGAGTAAAAAAAAAAAAAGGAAGGACAAGAAAGAAAAAAGAATAGTGGTATCATCCTGTCAGGGACAGAGACAAGGGGAGAATTTTGTCATCTCTCAGGCTAGAGTAATGTTGCTTCTCTCACTATAACTTCATGGGGAAGATTCCAGAGGATTCAATTGTTAGTAAACCAGATGATCCACTTCAGCTTAGCAAATCCCAATTCCAAGAGATCATAGAGCCAAGAAACCACATCACATCCTAGGAATACCAGCTGTAAATCTTTAAAAATTTCTTGTAATATATAAAGCCTAGAACAACCATCAAGTCAAGCTATGGTCTCTTAAAACTACTTTCAACATGCTCAGAATTGTCATCTTCAAATACAATGATCATAAACTCTTGCTGCTTTGCCAATGTCAGAAGTGGCTTTACATGTCTCCACTCTGAGCTGCTCCATAATTATTTTCAATGCCTACTCTTATATAAAAACAAGAGTCTAATAATTAATAGGTATATTATTTCAGTGTTCCCTAGAGGTATAAAACATGGAAATTTGATATTCAATGTCATGAAAAAAGGCATTTTCATTACCAATAAAATGGAAAAACATTTGAGAGAAGAGGGTCAGAGAAAACCAATAAAGATGCACAGACTTGCTTCTGTACTTGCTTCATGGAGAGCAATACTTGAAGCTGGTAGACTCTCGGGTTCCAAGAAGACATGTGCCTGGGTGAAAAGTGGATGTGAGACTACAGAAAGGCTAATGTCTGGGTCTCTCCCATTCTCTGAAGTACTCTACTCCAGTTCTAAGAGTCTATATTTTTAATTACCCTAATCTCTCACTCCTAACATTCCTAACCCAAGCAAAACTTACAGTTCCCTCCTCCACAAGCAGCAGCCTGAGGACATGCATGCATGTTCCCTTTCACATGTGGCATTTTTCCCCTTTGGATCTTATCCCTGTCTGCACTGATCCACCTATCCCAAGATCCAGGCAGGACAGCCCCTGCACAAAGTTAGTCTGGCAGAGTTGGCTGGGAAAGGACTAGCAAACACTTCAGAGCTCTAGCACCTATCACTGAGATGGGCATGACACCTTCAGTGATACTTTCCGCTGTTGACACAGGTAAAGTCTGGCAAGAGGGGCTACAAAGAGCAGCAGTGTTACAGCCACTAGAGACAGCAGACTCACTAATACTCAATGAAATATTTCTTAGATTATTCCAAAGGAGTATTTGAGAGGGTCACTGAAGAAAAACCCATATGGCATAGGAAGTGATTGGTGTTAATGACTTATTCCACCTGAAAGGGGCCAAACTTCAGTAAATGCAATCAGCATACCCAGGCTGAACTCTCTGCTCATGGAGAAGACAGTTGTCTGGGAGACTCAGCCCTGCCTTTCCCTACCTTTGCCGAGCAGCATCTCCAAAAGATGAAGGACATTTCCCTGGCCTAAGCCCACATCCCCCAGGAGAACCCAGCCCTAAGGTAGCTCCTGCAACAAGGAGGCAAAGAGGCCCACATACTCAGCTCTACTCTCTGCTGACCCAGCCAGCTGACTTGGTTGTTCCCACATAAGGGATATTACATAAGTGAGAAGCCAAAAACCTTTGGTATAATGTTTTATAAGCACTTTTTCTTTAGACTTCTAATCTATGTAGGTATTTTATGGGCTCAGTTTAAGAAAATAACCAGGTGAAAAGTGTTAAACAGAGTTCCGGCATGCTTTCTATCTGGACAAAAGTAGTTTTTCATGAGCACTTCAGTCCCTGTCTTATTGAAACTTGCACAGTCAGGACAGAAGAGATTTTATGGAAATTAAAGAGCAAGTTTCTAAGTAAAACCTAATGTCTCAGCTCTCTTAACTGAGCAAGGAATTCATTTCCCATCACTGAGAAAAGATTTTGAAAGTCTGCAGCCCATCTCATCTACATCCATCCATCCATCCATCTTTTTCCTGCCACGTGGAATTAGCACACATCACATCCCTTTCCCCAGTTTCTCATGGGCCTTTATGCAATGGAAACCAAGAAATATTTTTTCTTCAGAGCCCCGTGACAGAAGAACTAAGACTTTTTTTTTTTAAACAGTACTTTGGGCCATTTAATTAGGATATTTTCCACTTCAACCAGCTCATACTTTCCTGTTAATTTCTCAATGATGCCTATTTTAAAAAAAAAATAAGCTAAGTGCTTTTCTTTGTCCGTTCACAATAATGAATGCATGTTCCAGTGCAAAAAAGCTTTAGAGCTTGAGGGTGTTATTGAATATTTCTGCCAAAAAAGACCTATCTTCAATTAATCTTTTTCTCCAATGGTCCATTCTGTTTCCACTTTTCCTGCCCAAAAAGAACCATTGGACCAATTTCTGGCACCTCACAGAGAAGCCCAAACAGTTTTTATGTCACTTAAGCTCAATTTTGCCCCAGGTCTTATTATTTATATGATGAATAATTAAAGAAATGTTTTTCCAATGACTTAAGGATTTCACATCACTTACTGTTCCCTTCTTTTCTTTCTAATCTACATAAAGTTTATTTTCTTCTGTAGAATATATTTTAGAGAACTTAATCTTAGAATGTGTTTTTATTTTTTTTTTAATCTTTATAAGCATTTCATAGTTGCAAACAAGAAAGCTGGTTCATGTGGCTATTCGATCATCTTTATCTGCGCTTGAGTGCTATACTGAAAATATATTCTCTTCTATTTATGTCTATTTCAGATTTTCCAGTATTTCTGTGCTTAGTTAACTCTGGTGTATATATGTGAAGTCTTCTACTGTTTCAGAATTTTCAGTAGAAAGGTCTCAAAAGCACTTGAATTTTTTTGCTTCCTTTGTAATGCCTGTGTCTAATTATAGGGCATGCTTCTGAGTTCAACAAAGAGCCCATGATTGTACAACCAGGCAATGGCAGATCTGGCATGGAAGCTGAACCATGAATTCCATATTATGACTCTAAACACTTCACATATGGGGCCTTTTCATACCATTGGGCCTCAGTAGGTCACTATAAAATGTATCTAGCAACTGGGCAACAAAACATATGAAACAACCAAAAATTCAGATGCCATGTAGTTTCAAACTTATATTACTGTCAAGAGAACCAATTTAAAACAAATTATAAAATGAAAAAGGTGTATATATTTAATGTCCCTGTGATACAATAACAGAATGGCGAGGTATTTTCTGAAACTTAGCCTCCCCTCAGAGATGAAAACCATTATGGAAATGTTCATGTTTTAAGCTCATGAAAACATGAGAGTGCTCTGAAGGGAGTTGGTAATTATAACCACTGGAGTTGTAACTCTAATTTGATCACAGAGTGAACAAACTCCTACAAGTGTTCTCAAATATATATGGAGCACCACAATTTACCCCTAGTCACACAGAAACCTGTCTGCCAAAATTGGCCAATTACTTCAAACCTGGTTTATATTCAAGAAATGCATTCCTCTTGGCCACCTTGTTGTTGTTGTTGTTGTTAGGTGCCATTGAGTCAGTGTCTGACTCAGAGTGACCCTACGTACAACAGACAACACTATTGTCAGTGCTTCACTGTTATTCATAGGGTTTGCAATGGCTGACTGATTTCTGGGAGTGGGCTGCTGGGTCCTTCTTCCAAGCCTACAGCACCTCGTGTTCCCAGGCGGTCTCCCATCCAAGTACTAACCAGGCCCGATTCTGCTTAGTTTCCGAGATCTGACAGGATTAGACGCCACAATGCTATGGTTGCAGGCAGCCATCCTATATGTTTTATTAATTTCTATTCTCTAAATAACATGAATTTAGTTTTCCCTATAGCCAGCTTGATCTACATAAAAAAAATCAACACTTTATATTATCTTAGAACAAGAAAGTATTTTTCAGACCCTAAGAGATTATTTATATCACTTTCTACAAGAGTAAAACCATAGGAATAACTTTTCTCCTACATCTTGGCCCTCTCTGTGAAGGTGAAACACATTACATAAATTTCTAATCCCACTAATTGTACTCTCTACCTCAAAATATGCCTTCTATTGTTGTATGCCTAATTATCAGATCGATTCACGGAACACTGAATTTTCTCCATTAATCCTCCTTCATTAGCAGGAGGGAACTAGCAAAGGGATACAAAGATTGTGGAAGGTGGGATGGGGAGGGGAATCAATGTAGAGGGACAAAGGGGGAGAGAATAATTTCAGTGTAAATGATGCAACTTCATTAGTACATGGGAAAAATAGGGAAACATAACCCAAATATGCATATGAGTTCTACTACATACTAGTCAAAAAGTTGCATAAACCTTGTAATGTTGATAGAAGTGTAACCAAAAGTGATGTAATAGTTGTATAGTGGAAAAAGCCAATGCTGTATTACTATGTACCCCAATATTTATCACTAAAAGGAGAAAAAAAAATCTTCCTTCATTACACCTCTAAAACAGCACTGGATTCTCTGAGAGTTATTCAAGAAATTCCCATTCTTAATATCCATCAAGGATGAGACTGATCTTAAAGAGGCAGCCACTTATCTGCCCTTCAAAATCCTCCTCTATAGGTCAGCTAGTCAATGGCAGGGAATACTTATCTGATTTCCGAAGCATTAAAGTTCAGATGAATTCAACTCACCATGATCTTTTTCTTTATAACACTTTTATAATGAAATCCTATGCTTCAGTATTCATGGAACTCCTCACATTTCTTTCTTTATTTTCAATTTTACTTCTCTAACAACGCTTGGTCACTTGACCCTTGAAATAAGGCCAACTTTTCTTCCCTAACCTCATGTCTACCATCCTCACACCCAGCTTCATTCAAAAGTTACAATTCTTCTCCAAAAATTCATTCAATGTATTAAAGTTGCATTTTTAAGTTCAGCTTAAAAATATATTATGCTATTAATAAGTCTAGAAAATTTTAATATTTCTCCCTTCTTCTTATAAGAAATTTTCAAATATGCTGAGACATTCAAAGACTAATACAATGATCGCCTGCACACAGACCTCTCAGAATCAATAATTGTTGCTATCTTGCAATATTTGTGTGTGAAATACATTTGGAAGAAAATTATAGACATTATTATATTTGCCACCTAAAATTTCATCAGTCAGCTCTTTAGAATATGAGCATTCGCCAACATAATTCGAATACTATTTCCATACCTAAGAAAAGTCATAATTCCAAAATAGCATCTAATAGCCAGTTCTTTTTCACATATCTCCAGCTATTCCCAAAATGTCTTTTAAAGCCAGCTTTTGTTTTTAAATCCAATTTTTAATAAGGTCCATACATTACATTTATTTCCGTGTGTCTTTCTAGAGAAGTCATCCCACCTTTTTTCATGGCATGATTCTTTAAAAATAATGTCCTACATTATAAATATATTTTTTCTGTCTGTGTGTGGTATTTTTAGCTTCTTCTTTCATCCTCAATATTTCCTATAAGCTGAAAGTTAAGTGTAAACATTTCATTAGATTCAGGTTAGACATTTTGGCAAGAACTTCAAGTGTGGCGCTATAAACTTCATACTGTTCACAGCAGGAAACACGTAACGGTCAGGTTGTCTCACTATTAACAATGCTGAGCTCGGTTACTTGGTAAAGAGGGCTTTGGAATAATTTGACCTTGCCACCATATCATTTACGTTGCACTATACATCAAGTTAAAGGAGCTTCTTTAGTGTTTGTGCAAAATCTTGCCAGGAATCCCAAGATATTTTACTTCTCTGACCTCTTCTAAGTCCTCTTTCTCATCCACTTGTTTTTGCAGTACTAGGGGTTGAACCCAGGGCCCCACGGTTATGCAAGTGCTCTACCACTGAACTACTTCCCCATCCCAGTCTTTACTTTTTATTTTGAGACAAGGTCTCCGTAAATTACACAGACTACCTCTGGGCTCGAATCTGTGATCCTCTTGCCTCCACCTCCTGAGTCACTGAGATTACAGGCATGCACCACTGTGCTCAGCCATCCATTTCTGAAAATGTTCTCTTCTTTCTGTTTAATTTTTCTCTGCTTTTGCTCTGTGAGTTTGATTTCCTATTCAATTGCCCATTTTCCTTCACCATCCAAACAATTCTGAAATCTTAGTCTATGACGCTTCCCTGACTTTAAATACATCGATCACAGATCATCTTGAGTTTTTAATCACAAATTTATGGTCTAATTATTAGAACATTCTCCCAAAACAAAGACTATGCAAAATTTATTTTGTATGACCTCTTGTAGCAACACATAAACATAAGTGCTTATTGATAACTATTGCATTAGAAGTCTCAGTAGCTAAAATCTTCAACTAACAAGATGATAAGCAAGGCAATATGGAGCATATATAGAGGGTTTTGCTTGTTTGTTTTGCCATTCATTTAAAATCTACATATAGCTGACTGTGTCTATGTTTACAAACCAACTACAGCAAGAAAACACAAATGTTCTTCATTTACCAGTGTCACTACACCACAATACAACTGATTATTTGCCAGTAATACATTTTTAAATGCTTGGGCCAGTCTAACTGCAAAAATTAACTGGATAATCATAACCACTCAACAGTTCTCACATAAAAGACGACAAATAAACATGCTAAAATGTTTTCTGAAGGCAGGTCTTATTTTGAAGAAGTGTATTGGTAAGTACACATGCAAAATGAATTAAAAATTGAGATCACTGTTTGGATCATTCAGACCAAAAGACAGAGAAGTATCCAGATAAGGCAAAAGTATTCTTCTGATCTTGAATTATTTTGCTAACTCCATTAATTCTGATTCATTTCAACTGTATAGTCTAATTTAGGCTTGCAATTAAATATTTTTTCATCTTTTGTAGCTAGTATCATCTACCCAATATTATAGAATACCAAGTTTGTTATGCCTCGTTTTTGTGCTTTTTATCATCTGTGTTTCAACTTGGAAACTGGGAAGAAAGGTACTGGGCACACAGTTTTAAAAGGATCTGCTTTTTCCTTTCTCTGTCACCAATCTAAGTTGGAATGACTAAATAACACACATGGCATCAAATCCATCCTTCCTCTCCAAGGCTAACCTGGGGCAAAACTACTAAGTATATGAGGTTTATCTTCAGCCCCACTGCTCCTATCAGTGCCCTTAGCTCAGAAATCTAGTCTTTACTTCCAAGGTAGGTTCAAGTGGATGATGTTCCTTCCCCCTAAAGCACTTGCTAATATTGGATATCAACAGAAAATGAAAACCTACATCAGGTGCCCGGTCTTAGTCAAACTTTTTATTGCTGATAAAATACCCAAGGAAACAACCCAAGGGAAGAAGGATTTATTTTGCCTCTCAGTTTGAGGTTTTAGTCCATGGTAGGCTCATTCCATGTTTCTGGGCCTGTGGCAAGGGAGCCCATCATGGTGGAAGGGCATGGTGAAACAGAGCTACTCAATTCGTGGCAAGTGGGAAGCAGAGAAAGTGAAGAGAAGGAGCCAGAGCAAGATCTCTTCAAACACACATCTCCAGTGACCCACTTCCTCCAACCAGACCCTACCTTTCACAGTCCCACCACCTCACAGGACTCTATTCAAATTTTTGATCCATCAATGGATTAAACCACCAGTCAGGTCAGAGCCCTCATGATCTAATCCTCTCTGGAAGCATCCCACAGACATACCCAGGGGTGTGTTTTACTAATCTTCTATGAATCTCTCAATCCAATTAAGTTGACAATCAAGATTAACCACACCATACCCTGAAGTATGCATTTTGGGTATCTATAGGCAGATAAAAGTGTTTGGAAGATCCAGAGTCTCTCTATCTTACTAAAGTTATATGACATCAGCATAAGCAATCTTCTATTTTGACTCTCAGTCTTCTCTAAGCTCATATTTGCGGAGTTCTATGATGTTTGCAATGCAGGATTCATATTAATTATCCTGACTTAATCCTAATGAAACCCATGAGAACCATATTCCTGCTTCCACTTTGCAGATAAGAAAGTTGGTTCCCTACCACCAAGTTCTGGGCCCAAGGTTCTAACCAAGGCTTTTTAACTCCTCATGATGCTCCTTCCATTCCTACTTGCTGTCCTCCCTTCAGATCAATAAACCAGTGCTTCTTTCTCCCAAAAGAAAGGTGGTAACTCTACAGAGATGGAACCTTCATCTATTCCAGCCCCGCTGTGATTGTTGATTTTATGTGTCAATTTGGCCAGGCCATAGAGCTCAGATATGGGGTGAAACATTATCCTGGATTTTTTTGTGTGTGAGGAATTTGGTAGATGAGATTAACATTTAAATCAGTGGACTTTGAACAAAGCAGATTGTCCTCCATAACATAAGTGGGCTTCATCCAAACAGCTGAAGACCTGCAAGGGACAAAAAGATTGACCTCCCCAGAGAAAAAGGAAATTCTCCATCCTGCTGGCACACTCTTCAGATTTTTGACTTGCCAATTGCCATAATCATGTAAGCCAATTCCTTAAAATAAATTTCTTCAGAAATAAAAAAAGATGGTAACTCTACATTGACCTACTCAGTATCTAAATGTGTTTGTTTCTCTCTCTCTCTCTCTCTCTCTCTCTCTCTCTCTCTCTCTCTGTCTCACACACACACACACAAACACACACACACAAATTTTTGGAATATTCAGGAAACAACAGCAATAGTGGAATAATAATAAATTATGAACCTCACCTATTCTTTTCATAGGGCTTTTAAATCATCACCAATAGACACAAGAAGAACCACAGATAAAGCCCACCTCACTATCATGTAGTCTCAAGGCAGTAGCACCAAGTATTGGAGTACAGAAAGGAAAACTCTTAGCTTGACTTCACTATGCACATTCAATAATGAGTTTCAGAGAAAACAGACTTTCTCTCACCTTATGATAGGCATATAGGTCTAAAGTTTCAGCAAATCCAATGAAATTTATAATGTACTTTGAACAATTCATGCATTGCCATTTTAGTTATAAATCTTTATAAGAAAATAAAAGATTGCATGAATTATTATATAACAGATTCAGAATTCAACTATACCTAATGATTTGTAAAGTACTGTAAAATGCAAAAATATTTTCAAACATCTTTGCAGAATATAACTCCTATACCATATCTCATATCTGACACGTTTTATACACAGATCACCCAAAGTGAAAATATGTAAACAGGCAATCGTGGGCTTCCAGCAACATTTTTGGAAGTTCACTACTTAAAACTATTCTACACATCATGGATCAGCAAGTTTTTTCTGTAAAAGGCCACAGAGTAAATATTTTAAGTTTTGTAGATCATATGATCTGATTGGAAATACCCGGTTCTGCCATTCCAGCAGGAAAACTGGCACAGACAATACATAAATGAATGAGTGTGGCTCTGTCCCAACAAAACTTGATTTACAAAAACAGGCCCATGTGTCACAGTTTGCCAGGTCTAGCTTTTTAACAGAATGATACCATATAAAGAACGCATTACTGAAATGGCCTGGGCAATGTTGCTTACCTGTGACCCAATCGTCTCCTGGAAGCACCGGCCAAGCTGTGTCTTGGCAGCCACAGGATAGACATGTGGAATGACCTGCTGGTGGGAGTATGTGGAATGGACAGTCTGGGTCTTCTGAGCAGGAAGCCCTTGGTAAGAGACTTGGGGTTGGCCCGGTTGAGCTTCTTTTACCTTCTGGCCTGGTGGGCCATCAATTCTTGAGACCTGATGTATCTGGACGGAAGCCTCAGGAGGATGTTTCACATGGATATTGACTATGTTGGGGGGAAATTTCACTAAAACCAATTAGGGGGAAATTTATTACTAATGAATAATTAACAGAAGTCAGGCTTCTTCAAACATGAAATTTCATACAAACATTTATATGCATGTACATTGCCTACATGACAAATTATACATAAAGTACATCTTTTCATGGCATAGCCAAAATTCTTGAGATTCAGGTGGTATACTCAAAATTACAATTTTATTGCAATTTATGTAGTTTTAAAAATAAAGCTGCAATTATAGAGAAATTATAACCACTAACATATTTATGAAACAAAAATATTCTCTTCACCAGAGACATAAAACTATGAAATTCATGCTGCTTGCTGTCATAGGCGAATACATCTTATCAAATGATAAGACTAGAGTTTAGTTACTCTTATATTTTTCATAAAATTACTATTTTAGAAATTTTAGGGCTTACATTTTCCCTTTAAAAGTGGAAATCCAGTTTCACAAAGCATAATTCTCTTACCCATTAACAATATAGTACGAATATATTTTTTGTGTTCCTTGTGACATGCCCACACACAAAATACCAAAGCATGTGATCTTATATCTGTAACAAGATCAATTTTCCCTCCCTTTAGAACAAAACCTCATCTGATACAAAGAATCAGGTTTTAAAGAATAAGAGCCAGTAACATTTCTCTGACCCCCTTTTAAAAAATTGTGTATTTATAAAGATGCCAGGTTTAAAAGAATGAATTAGTCATAGGATCTTTGGGCTCCAAGTGACCTAGTTTATCTTCCCCAACAGATGAAAAAATTGAGGCCCAGTGAGTTTAAATGATTGTTTAGAAGTAAAACCAATCACTCTAACTACAGAACTCATCAGCAGGTAATGTGTGACCCACTAAGTTTATTACTCCTATGAAAACCAGAGCCTGACTCACTCCTCTGTTTCCCAGCCTTGCCAGAACAGTGCCATGCACACCCACCAGCTCTTGGAGGTAAGAGCCTCTAGAAAAGGAGAGGCTCCTTTTCATTTTCTTCTTGCATAGATGCCAGTTCTCTGTGGCCTAGGAAGTCCTGTGGCTGCTTTTCTAGGTCCATATTCTGTCTTTACTACCACTTCTCAGGCCACAGATCACACATTCCTTTCTATGTCAATACTAGCCTTGGCCATCTGCAAAGAGTTGGCTTCTCTATGGGTTCGAAAGGTTAACAGAGGTCTGATCAACAGGCAAAATGAGAATGAAAAGCTTACCTTTGACTCCTTGCTGGCTAGTCATGGTCAGAGGCAAAGTATGTGTAGAATGGATGACATGGGACCCCAATGCCTTGCCTGCCTGCTGGGAATGCTGATAAAGTTTAGGCACACTGGCACCATGGACTGGAATTTGACAAAGCTTTCCCGTGAAATTTGGAGGGCACTGACATTTGTCTCTTGAACTACACTGTCCGCCATTCATACATGGAAGGTGGCAAATAACTGAAAAGGAAAAGAGAAAATGTGTAAAATTGGTTTATTTCCCAAAGGTTAAGTAACAATCAACCAACAAAATCCCCAAAACACGTATCCCAATACAGCCATTACATACCCACTAACTTTAGGAATGGTAAATTTAGGGGAAACAATATCCAAAAGAATTCCAATTAGTCATTACGTTTTTCTTTCCATGGTAAGTCATTTAACTCTCTAGTAGCTTGTGATTGTTTTCCTTCAACAATGGAAAGAAAAGTTGATAGGAAAAGAATATAAAGTAGCGACTCAGGATTACTGCCTATCGAAGTACCATTTTAAGTACCTCTTGCAATCTGTAATTACTTAACTTCCCTATTTAGCCTATTAACTTGTCTCCCTAGATTATAAACTCCTTGGGAACAAGAAAGATTTCTCCCTTAGTAACCTTTATATCCTTGATACTTAGAAAAATGTCTAATATACAGTGGATATTAAAATAAATATTTGCTCAAAGAGGAGAGGAACAAACAGCATGATGAAAATAATAATACCTGTTGAGATTTTATTCCACGTAAGATACTGAACTACATGCTACCTGGAACAAGAAAGTAGGATGGCTTGAAACACAACTTGCTTGAAATTTTGCAATCTCCTTGGAGTAATAAGACCCCAGTGAAACCCAGAAGGAGAAGAGTGATTATTAGTTTGACACTCATGTATTTAAAATATTAAAAGATAAAAAGACACACTGGGTGCAGAATGTTGAGAGTTTTTAACTCTGGTTAAATTTAGCTTATGGTCAACCTCATCATCACTAGTGAATTCTTCCTATCAGCCTTTACACATTATCTGATTTCCACTAGGTTAACAAAAATAAAGCCCTTCAACTTCACTTTCTTCAAGCCTTTACCCTTTTTAAATCATTTCCTCCATGACTACACTTTCCAGAAGAATTGTCTGTTCACTTCTCAACAAAGTACAATCTGTCTTGGGCCAGAATTCGTCTTCTCTTTTCCCATCTTCTACATAGAAACTATCTTTTTCCTTTTCGTGGTACTTGGGAGTTGAACCCAGGGCCTTGTACGAACTTTGCAAGTGCTCTACCATTGGGCTGTACCCCTAGCTCATTTTTAAATTTTTTTCTCTTGAGACAAGGTCTCACTATGGTATGCATGCTTGCTCTGCCCTTGAGCTCACTATCCTCCTGCCTCTGCCTCTAGTAATGGCTTCCAAGTTGCTAAATCCAATGGACAGATTTTCCTCTCACTTGGTTTCCATGACATCATGCTCATTTATTTTGTTCTTTCCTTCTTCACTATCCCATCTTAATATTCTCCACAGAAAGCTTTGCTTATTTATCATTTAAATACTGAGTGTTTTATAGCTTGATTTAAAAATCTTCTTCACTAACACTACACATTTTTCTTCTATGACTTCATCCTATCATATACTGAATTCACTCAAACTTGTATCCTGGTCAAAGCTTTCTACTGAGCTTCTAGCTGTCTACTTCAATATATCTCTACGTAGACATTCCACAGACATCTCAGATTCAAAATTCTTAAAACTGAACTATATAGTCTCCCCTCAGATACCTCTAGCTACAGAGTGATTCTTAACAAAATCTTGGGCATTGTTCTCTCACTTCACTTATTCAAATATCCAGCCCTGGAAGTTCTCCTTCCTAAAAAAAAATATGTCCACTTCTTTCCCATCAGGGGGAAACCTTGTTGCTTATATATCTGACCTCGTTCTCCATAATACAGCTCACTACAATTTATTCAGTACACTCTCATCAGTATTGAGCTTTATCCATGCTTCTGCCCAGAACACTTTCCATCTGGTCTCTGCTTAACCATTGCTCCTGCGATATGCATTCCCTCTGTGCTTCCATGGAACCTCACTCACTACCTATCCAATCATGTATCTTACTACATAACATTGGTCTGACTACTTCTCTGTATGCTTCACTCCACTAGAGTTCTTTGAGGGCCAAAAATTTATCTTGTCACAATATGCACCTAGCATGTAGTTCTGGGTCTAGAAGAAATGTATAAGGCTTGAAAAAATACTGAATAAAGCATTGAACAGATGTGTGCCTACCACTTTGTCAAATACCATTCTAGCTACTATAGAAGGTTCAGTCTCTGCCCTTCAAGAACTCAAAAGCTAACTAGAGAGATTAAATACAAAATAACTAAAAATAAAAATTCGCAAATAAACAACAATTGGAAAATATGAAATATATGTGTTTTGGAAATTCAGAGAGGAGAAAATTTATTTCTAGGAAATCAAAAAGCATTTCACAGGAGAGATCATTTGGAACAAGTCTTTAAGACTTTGCCAGATTCAGAACACAGAGTGTACTCTAGGGAGACATGATGTGCAAAGGAGGGAGGTACCGTATCTGGGAGATTATGAGTAAATCTGTCTTACTTAAACCCAGGCTCTTGAGGGAAAGGAAGGGATTAGGTGATAAACTGGAAGAAGGGGCTTGAGTCAGACCATGGAAGTTATTAGAGGCCCAATAAGGGATTTAAGTTTTATTCTGTAATGACTAAGTTATTCTAGAGGCTTCAAACAGAAGATTAAGCAAGGTTGAAAGAGTGTTCCAGGAAGATTACTCTGGTGATGGCATGCAGGATTAGTTGAAAAGGAAAGTGACAGAGGTGGGAAAGTCGGTTAGGAAATTACTATAATAACTGAGAGACAACTGGATTTCTTTTTTTTTTATTGGACATTTTTAATGTACACCTTAATGTGATTCATTCTGACATGCTTTTCATTGTAGCATTTCCATATATGCATTTTGATGTACATTATTCATATAGGTGTTCCCTTACCCTCTTGTATGCTTCCCCCCCTCCCCAAATCACAGTTTGACTACACTGGATGAGCTCAATGTATACTGGGTAAAAAAGCAAGGGCAGCCAGGCCAAGATTTAAATTGTTGTTGTCATTGTTAGGTGCTTTCAAGTGAGGTCTGATTCATAGTTGACCCTCACACTGAAATAATGGCTGATTGTTTCAAGATTGCCTTGGGAGTAGATTACCATGTCCTTCTCCTGTTTTTGCGGTGCAGGGGATCGAACCCAGGTCCTCAGAGAGTGCAGAGCAGCATGCTACTAATTGAGCTAAACCCCAGCCCCAAGATTTAAAAATACTATGAAGAGACCAGGTGCGGTGGTGCACGCCTGTAATCCCAGTGGCTTGGGAGGCAGAGGCAGGAGGATCACAAGTTCAAGATCAGAGGCAGTCTGTGTAATTTAGCGAGACCCTGTCACAAAACTAAAAAAATGGGCTGAGGGGGGTGCAGCTCAGTGGTATAGCACTTGCAAAGCATACAAGTGGGAGGCCCTGGGTTAAACCCCCAGTACCGCAAAAAAAAAAAAAAAAAATGTTATGAATAACTTCCTGCAGCTGTAGCCCTGTGGAATCTGATCCCGTCAGATCTCGGAAGCTAGGCAGGGTCGGGCCTGGTTAGTACCTGGATGGGAGACCGCCTGGGAACACCAGAAGCTGTAGGCTTGGGAGACGGGCCTGGCAACCCCCTCCCAAAAATCAATCTGCCATTGAAAACCCTATGAACAGCAGAGAAGCACTGACAATAGTGTTTCCCCTGTTGTACAGAGGGTCGCTATGAGTCAGATACCGACTTGACCGCACCTAACAACAACAACAACATGAATAACTTATAACTGGAACACAGGCACTCCTCACTTCCAATATGCATGAATTTCAGTGAGCACAGTACCTGAACTGAGTAAATGTGTTAAGTATGAAGTATGAACTTTACTGCTAGCTCTTTGGGCCACACATCATTTCATGAATAGCAGGTGTGCATCATGACCAATGACCAATCATGTCACTCCTTTCAAGCTGTTTGTGATTGGGCCATGCACATCTGTTACTCAGCTGAGGCACAGACCACAGAGCAGGTAGCTTTGTTGCCTCCTCACCTCAAAGTGATAAAATCACAGGACATTTTACAAAACCAGATAATCAAAAGATGGTGTGGGCCAACAAAAAAGTGCATCAAGGAAATGAAAAGTGATAGCGCTAAAAGTAAAACTGCAGTGTCTCTGTCAGATGCTTCACAACTTGGACCGGCTTTCAACATCTCATCCAAACCTAAAAATGAACATGACAGTTTCAAAGAAAGCAAAGATACTCCATAAGAACACAATCATGTTCAAATTATTCTTGATTGGCTTTACTTAAAGAAATAAAACACTTTAACTCTCAATATTTCTAATATTTTAAATTGTTGTTGCTGTTAGGTGCCGTCAAGTTATGTCCAACTCTTAGAGACCCTCACAGGGTTTTCAATGGCTGACTGTATCGGGATTGCTTGGGGAGAGAATTGCCATGGGAGTGGATTGCCACATCCTTCTCCTGTTTTTTGCGGGGCTGAGGATTGAACTCAGAACCTCAGAGAGCGCAGAGCAGCACTCTACCAACTGAGCTAAACTCCTGCCTACTATTTTAAACTATAAACTACTAAACATTAGCTTTACTGTTTCTTTCATTTCCCTATATATTTATAACTTGCCCTAAAAGGTTTTTGATATTTTGACAAAAATATTTAAAGGTCATAGAACTTGAATCTTTCCATCAATTGTTGTTGTTACTTGCCTTGGAGTCGGTATCCAACTCATAGCGACCCTACATACAACAGGGGAAACACTATTGTCAATGCTTCCCTGCTGTTCATAGGGTTTTCAATGGCAGACTGATTTTTGGGAGTGGGTTGCCAGGTCCATCTCCCAAGCCTACAGCACTTGGTGTTTCCAGGCGGTTTCCCATCCAAGTATAACCAGACTGACCCTGCTTAGCTCTGAGATCTGATGGGATCAGATGTGACAGGGCTATGGCTGCAGGCTTCTATCAATTATTAAGATGCAAAATGAGGACTATCTATAATCTATACTAGAATAATTTCATATGTATAACCATCGTTTTATATAAAGAAGCATTAACCAATTGAGTTTTAATACAGATTTCCAGTATCAATAGCAAACTCCGAGCTCTAACATGGACTTAATTAATCTTGCTTTAATCTTCCTATAAACGCTGCAGTGGCTTCTTTACAATTGTTTTAAGGGCTGCACTGCATAAGCGGATAGGGCAATAAATCCCTAAACTCCAGTAACACTGTCTCCCCAATCATAAAGGAAATGGTTTCCACTTGACTTATTTTGACCAATAAAAGACCACTATTCATAATCATTTGTGAATGATGAGTAAAGTATCTATTCTTTTGTTCTAGGATTTTTTTAAAAGGTAAATTATAATACACAAAACTCTTTTGTCTCAGCTCAATAAATATATGTTGGGCCCTTTGTAGCAAGTAATCTTTTTTACACCTAAAAAGTCTTTTATATCAAAGAAAACAAATTTTAAAACCAATCTATGAACTTCAGGGTTTAGCTATGAATAGTTTCTTTCTATTTCAAAGTCCACGCCACTCTCAAAATATCACTGTGTGTTGTATCGTCTATGCCGCCAAAGTGCTATAAAACCTTCTCGGAATATAAAGAGGAAAAAGAGTAACTTATCTTTCAGGTTGACTTGAGAAGCTTGTGGTATGCTGGTTGTAAGTATGGCTATGGTCCATATATTTTAGAAAATCTAACTGGAAGGTGTAACATAGAAGGATGGTTGAGAAATTCCATAACCTTGTCAGCATGACATTTTCCTGGCCATCAATATAATTCACTATATTGCATCATATGGTCACTGGGGAACTATTGCAAATAATAAGAGGTATGTGGACCTTCAGTCTATTATTCCAGAAAGTGTAATTTCATGACAACTCAAAGTATCTCATGATATTACTATAAAAGGTCAAAATGAACAAAAGGATCCTAGCTGGAAGAACAAACTGGAGGTTTAAAACATGTCACACATTTCACTTGCACTCCACCATTTATTTCGGTCCACCATTTATTTCGGTCCATAAAACAACTCATGGTATTCAAGAAATTGGGCTAACAAAATAATATTCACATTCTAGGTTGCAAATTAGAAGCCAGTTTAAATGATCAAATTCTAACATCTTGTGTTTAAATATGAACACATGGAATTTTCTAAAAGTCTGTACCATGAAAAGGTATACTCCACTGTTGGGGATTTTTAAAATAATATTTTCCAGCTAGGGTCCCTCATAACAGCCTGAGGGGCTGACCCCTAGTTGACCCCAGGGCTCATCTCACTTACTCAAAACAGCCCCTCCCATCAAGTGAGCAAAGATGGCCCCCGGCCAGCATGACCAGCCCCAACCACCTTAATTTTGATTGGCTCCCCTCACCACCTTGCAGGTAATAACTGTCTCCACTTGGCAGTTATGTCTGTTTGCCCACTGTACCGGCCAGCTGTGTGCCCTGATTGGCTGAACCCCACCATGTGACCCCTCCAGGACCCTATAAAAGCAGGGCTCCTGGACCCCATATCATCCTTTGATCCTCACCTCTCTGACCATCTCCTGAACCTCATCACCTGGACCAGCGCTCCCTACTCCAACAAGACCATCTAGCAAGCCGGCAAGATCAAGCCCAGGGGCCCCCGAAGAGCCGAAGAGCCGAAGGCATCTAGCAAGCCACGAAGAGCCTCCTAACTCCTCCCATCCTTGGGAAGGAGGGGGGTAAAGAAGGCGAGCCGCGAGAGTCAAGACCACCAGACCTCAACTGAACATCTGCGGCTGTGGCTGCGCCTTTAAGGCTGAGCTGTACCAGCACTTAGCCTGCAGCATTCCATGCTGCAGGCCTAGAGCCAGCACTTAAAGGGATAGAGCAAGGGCTGCTTGGTCCTTGCTCTCCATAAGGGGAGCACCCCAATAAACCTTCCCTGTCCTTCTCCAACCATCTGAAGGTCTCCCGAGGTCCTTCTTTCCCGACATTGGCCACGTTATTATGTTGAGGGTTTGGCCCTAACTTTAGCCGGGCTAGAGCTAAAACCCTGACACTCCACCTCTTGTTATTTTGTTGTTGTTGTTGTTAGGAGCCAACAAGTCGGGTCCAACTCATAGCAACCCTCACAGGGTTTTCAATGGCTGATTGTTTCGGGATTGCTTCAGGAATGGATTGCCAAGTCTTTCTCCCATCTTGTTATTTTAGCTAACTATAAAAATACTTTGGATTCTTATTCCCAAAAGGTACTCTAAGAAAGTTCTTAACTTTCCTTCCACATCCTAACCATTCCACCTGCCCCTGGCTTTCCAGCCAACAATTTCAAGGTATTGTGAGGGAAAACCACCTCTCTCTGAAAGACATCTACATCTTTCATTTCCCAGAGTGGGCACACACACAATTTTGATGTGAATAGCTTCCCTCACCTTCTTGCTTGTTTCTGATTGCAAGACTAATGTTCCCTTCAAGACCTTCAACATATTTGTTAATATCCTTTGAGGTGTGAAGGGAAAAAAAGCAGTAATATTTTTAGAAACCAAACGTTATCACTGTATTTTCCTCCATTAGACAGAAAGTAGGATAATACTGAGCCTAATACTGAGGATAATATTTTTTACTTAAAACTTTTAAGTAAAAAATATGTTACATAATTATTAAATGCTGGACTGGGGACATAGCTCAATGGTAGAGCACTTGTGTAGCACGTGTGAAGTCCTGGGTTCGATCCTCAGCATCTCTTACACACACATGAAACTTCAGCAAACCACCGCTCACTTTAAGAATCTAAGCAAAACAATGATGTGTTTGCCTTTTAATTCAGTATATATCAGTATATTCAGTATATATCCCAAAATGAATAAATGGAGCTGAAAGCCAAGGTGATGGCTTCTTCTGAAGTCACATCAGAGGAACTAAAAAGGCCTCATCCTATACATGAACAAGGAAATGAAGCGTGCAATTGGCTCTCTCTTTATAGAACCCACACATTTACAATTGTTGTGCTGGAAAATTGTCTACTGTCAAATCTTGATTACCTATCTGCCAACATTGCTAATGCAGAGGCTCAATCAAAAGAACATTAGATAGGGTGGTCTAGAACAACCTGTCCAAGAAGATGAAATTTAAGCTAAACCTAAAAGAAGAATCCAGTGATGTGAAAAGTTGGCAGAAGTGTGTTTACAGGAAAACAATTACATGACTTAAGCTCTTGAGGTGAGACCACTTAGAAAGGCCAAGAACTTGAAAGGAGGCCAATGTGGCTAGAGTGTGGGAGGCAAAAGGAAAGGGCCACGAAGTGGGCGGAAGAAAAAGACAAAAATCAGATTCCTATTTCTTTTCACAAGGATGTAAAGCAGCCTACAGAAGTAGATACAGTAAAACAGGGGGAAAAAAAGTAAAAACTTAGGACCAGGACAGAGTGAATCACAGAAAACAAAAACGAGGAAAACCAAGGAACAAGGATGAATAAGGTGTAGGCTCCTCTACTGTATACATATCACATGAGCACTGCAACTGGGGCTTTGAGTCACTGGACTTTATTTTACATTTTTAAATGTCTATTTAGCCAGATTCAAGGTAAATTTTGGGAAGGTTTCATTCAAAACTTATTGAATATATAATCATTCTAAAGGTAAGAGGAGTTATTTTGAGCCAGGTACAGTGGCACACACCTGTAATCCTAGCAACTCAGGAGGCCGAGGCAAGAGGATCTCAAGTTTGAGGCCAGAGGCAGCCTGTGTACCTTCTCGAGACCCTGCCTCAAGATAAAAAACTTAAAAATGGACTGAGGGTACAGAGCAGTGACAGAGACTTACAAAGTATGTGTGAGACCCTGGTTTCAATCCCCAGTACAGAAAGACAGACAGGAAGAAGGAACAAGAAAGGAAGAAAGGAAGGCAAGAAAGAAGGAAGGAAGGGAGGGAGAGAGGGAGGGAGGGAGCAAGGATTATTTAAAAACATGGGAGAGAAGAGACTAGTATTTTCTATAGCCCATGCAAAAGGGAAAATAGAGTTCCAATGAGATTTAGGGGCAAAGAGGAAATGTTTTGTTATGGTTTAGACCTAAATTATCCCCCAAAAGTTTTTGTCATTTGGTCCTCAGCTGGTTGTGGTATCTTCGGCGTTTGCTGAACTTTGGGAACAAGCCTTTGGCAGAAGTAAGTCATAGAGAGTGGGCCTTGTGAGGCTTTTTACCTGAGACTGGAAGCCCTGGTCCTCCTATGTTCCTAGTCCACCATGCCCCAAGGCTGTCCACAAGAGGCCCTGCCACCATGGCCACCATGCCTGCCCTATGGCCACTGTGGACTAATTATCTGTGAGCTCCAATAAACATCTTCCCCCATTAAGTATGTTTGGGCTGAACTTCTGCTATGGTGACAACAACTAACACATGCTTTAATAAGAGAGTTAAAAATGCACCCACCTCACTCTCCCTGCCAAAGGGCATCTCTTTGTTGTTTAAGGATATGTGCATTTACTAGACACTGGATGTGAAAATACATACACAGTTTCACTGTATTATGGTAAAAGTATATGTTAAAATTCACAAGGCCTATAGTCTCTCACAAACATTCATAGCAACCAGTTCATTTTAAACTCTAGACAGAGAGGTAACTTTTTAAAACAACAAGCAAAGGCATTGTATGCAGTGATGCTAAGCCTGTGAAAATATTGAAGAAGAGGGAGTTATTAAAAAGAAGTTCCATCATAGCACCCACCCAAGGCTATTATAATATTCCCCAAACAGCATGGTAGTGAGATACCATACAAGCATCATTGCTTTAAAGATTATTTTTAACCACGGATTTAGTTCACTGATCAAAGAGAGCAAGCCTTTATTTTACCTGCGTTAAAAATGAAAAAATCCAGCCAGGCACAGTGGCATATGCCTGTAATCCCAGCGACTCGGGAGGCAGAGGCAGAAGGATCTCAAGTTCAAGACCAGAGATAGTCTGCGTAATTTAGTGAGACCCTGTCTTCAAAAAGTAAAAAAGTGAATGCGCTGGGGGTGCAGCTCAGTGGTGCAGCACTTGCAAAGCATGAGGCCCTGGGCTCAACCCCCAGCATTAGAAATATATATATATCCATGCTCATTCCATCCCCACCTATCAAATACCAGAATATTACACTTACATTAGGGTAAGTGCAGATTTCAACAAGTGCAAAATATCAACCAGAATGCAAATGAAAATTCCATGAATACCACGAAATTTTAATGCTGGTGGGCATTAGTAAATGCTCCAATACCACATTCTGTTTATATCCAGGAGACATGAAGCCCTATCATACAAGCCAAAGCTTCCAACTTGGGATGGAGCCATTCATCATCTGAAATTTGTTTATAGTTTGCCGTTCATTTAATCAGCAACTTCAGCACAGCTGTGGGCTATCGAATTTCATCTCTTTTTATACTTTGCACAACCTAAAGAAAACAGTATATGAAGCCTATCACCAGATTCCACTTCCCATTCTTATCACAGAGGCTGCCACTGTGGCTATCTACTAGTAATTCCTAAACCTCAGGTCTCATTTCCCTCAGGGAAAATGTAGCAAGGTTGCAAACTTTACAGTAAACATGCAAACCCAAGACACCTTGAGTTAGGGGCCTGTTTTGGAAACACTCCTCAAACACTGAGGCACATGGTCTCACTTTGTAGATTATATTGTTCCCCTCTGCAAAATGAGATGGCTGGGTGGCACAGTCCACAGGCTGATTTTCATCCCTGAAATCCTGGCTCCTAAACTCTAATCAGATTAGCAAATATGATGAAATTCAGATTTCCTGGGGTTTAGTTCAGTTGGTAAAGTGCCACTCTGCATTCACAGAGGCTCTGGGTTCGATCCCAAGCACCACAAAAAAAAGGACATGGTAGCCCACTCCTGAAACAATCAGCCATTGAAAGCCCTATGAGAGTTGTTGAGTCGGACTCAATGGCACTTAACAACAACTCTATGTCTCATCTAATGTGATGGGCAGCACTTAAATTTTCAAATAGGGTCACATGTACATCTAGCCACCTGCAGCCTGTTTTGAAGGGCTGGTGTTAAGCTGATGAGCGGTGTGCTTTATTTTGATTTTTAGTGTATAATCAGACACTGATTCCAATGTAAGTTTCATACTTACTGGCAAAGTAGCTAATAAGATACTCATGGACTTAGAAAAAACTGACTTTACTTTGGGGAAGGACATGAATATATGAAATTGAAGAAATGATAATGCTACCCAATAATGGGCAGTAAAATAGATTTCATAAAAGCGAGGACATGCCTCATCCCTGTGGATCACATATTTTACATGGTATCACTGCCACCTCCTGAAGGAACACACTACCAATTCTGTCACCACAGCATTTTCTTTAATATCCCAAAAAACACTTTCTAAAATCCAAGTAATACCACTTAAGCATAGGCTATATATAGTAATATTAAAAATAAGCTTCAAAACCTTTCAAAATTTGTTTTACCACTGCAATTTTGAAACTTCGACGTGTTCTCTCCAGAGACTAAGTTCATATTCCGCCTAAGTTAATTAATATCTGTTTGGTATTTATTTATTCTTGACCCTCAGAAAAGGACTTGAGATGAACCTAAATTTGTTGTTGTTGTTGTTAGGTGCTGTTGAGTCTGTGTCCGACTCATATCGACCCTACATACAACAGGCTTCTCTGCTATTCATAGTGTTTTCAATGGAGGATTGATTTTTTGGGGAGGGGGTTGCCAGGTCCTTCTCCCAAGCCTACAGTATCTGGTGTTCCCAGGCAGTCTCCCATCCAAGTACTAACCAGGCCCGATCATGTTTAGCTTCCGAGATCTGACAGGATCAGATGCCACAGTGCTACAGCTGCAGCCATGAACCTAAATTTAGAATTTTGAAATATTTACAAAGTCAAAATCTCAACACACACATCTAACTTAAGGGCACAAAACTGCAGTAAAACCCTCTGACAGCACATCAAGTCAAATGCTTTGTAGCCATTAAAATATGGGGTCCAAAAAGAAATTTTCTTTCAAAGAAGAAAGAGGATGCTGAATAATAAGATGAAAAATCCTGGAGACCCCTAGGGTGTCTAACATAATTTCTATATCATTTATCCATCTGCCCTATGTTCTAATTATTTGTTCCTTTTCCTGCTACTGCATTTTGAATATGTAGGTAAGAAGCCATGATATTTTAATCTTTGCATCCTTCACACTCCTTAGCATCAGTGTGTGTGTGTGTGTGTGTGTGTGTGTGTGTGTGTGTGTGTGAATTTTTTGAGACAGGGTCTTACAATGTAGCTCATGCTGGCCTTGAACTCGTGGTCCTCCTGCCTCAGTCTCCCTGGCACAGCCTGAGATTATGGGCATACACCATTACAAAAATTATGATACAGAAATTATATTAGACACCCCCAACCACATTTGCAGGTGTCCTCAGAATTCTTTGTCGTCTTATTCATCCCAGTTTCACAGTACAGTACATTATAGATAGAAGATCAAGAAAAAATTATTGGCATTAATTTTAACAATTCCATGTGGAAAAAAATGCAGCATCATCTATATCTAGCATGTCTCTCTTTTTGACAAATTATAACTTTAGCTGCAATGGTCTAGATGTTTGTCCACTACCAAACTCATGTTGATACCTGACCCTCAGAATGACGTTACCAGGGTTTGGAGGTGAGTCCTTTGGGAGGTAACTCGGATTAGATGAAGTAATGAGAGCTGGGTCCCCATGACTGCAACAGTGGCTTTATAAGAAGAGAGAGAGAGGGAAGTTAGCAAGTTTGCTCCATCTTGCCATGTGATCTTGTGTTACCTCATATCTGCAGAGGGTCCCCACCTGCAACAAGGTCCTCATATCTGGGCAGAAGTCAGTGTGATACTCTCGGACTTGCCAAACCATGAGCTAAACAAACATCTTTTCTTTATAACTTTCTCAGTCTATAGTATCCAATTACAGAGAATGGACTGAGATAGCAGCATGCACTACAGAAGTCATTTTCAAACTATGTCCATAAAGTGCTAAGGTTTCCACAGGTATAAAGGGACTTGTTAGGTCTTCTAATCTAACCACCTTATTCCATAGATAGAGAGAGGCATCCAGTTTGTGTGTACGTAGGGTATCTCTGCCTAGCTAATGATAGAAATGGATAAGAACCCAGGATTCCTCAATCATGTTGTGGTGCTCTTTCCCACACATTTCTTATGATGGGGGAGGGCTCTTGGCATTCCTCAAATCTCACCACACAGCCTCAAGCCAAGCCCAGTTTCAGTTTTCCTCCATGGGCACCTGTTCTTTATAACTGGCTGTGGTAATGGAGCCATAACTGAGATCAAGGGTTTGACTAGTTGCAGATTAGATAGCCTCAGGTTCTTTATGGATCTAAATACATGAGCTAGTCCATTTTGGGACTGTTGTTGTTGTTGTTGTTGTTGTTGTTGTTGTTGTTGTTGTTGTTGCTAACAGAAGGTCAAAGCCATTTTCTAGGGGACAGATATTGGAGGAAAAATAGGAGAAGAGTTAAGAGCAATGAAAGGAGAAAGGAACCACTTGCTGGAGAGTACAGGCAGAGAACATTCATTGCTGCAGAAGGTCCTACTGCATACTGCTGGTCTATTGCCTGCCCCCCCAAGTTCCAGTGAGGTGAGAAGTGAGGACAAGAAGCTCCAATAGTGAGGTTCACTCATTCAGTGAATAGCTATGCCTGTCCACACATTGTTCTAACACTTGGCAAATGTCATCAAACAAAACAGACACAACTCCCTGCCCTCCTAGCACTACCTTCTGCCATCTCATCATCTTTGGGAGACTCTGGGTACAAGCAACACAGCTTTAGGGTGCAGAAGTCAAAGAGCAGGACAGGGTTGGAGAAAGAGCTGTTGTTTCAAGTTGGGTGGGTTACCAAGTATCTCCCTGGCACTCCAAGGGAGCAAAAATAGAGGTCAGGGAGGGCATCAATCCAGTGTTCTGGGGAAGGGAGTTTCTTGGGGCAGTGGGAGGGCTCCCATGGGGGCCCAGCTGCAATGAACCTCAGAGGGTCTAGTCAGGAAGGCCAGAGCTGATGCTATGTTGACTGCTGCTCATCAGAATATGGCACAAGTGAAGGGAACCATCCCTTGGGGATCCTCAGAATCACTTGCAGGGAGTGCACATGGGATGAAGGTAAGCAAGGAAGGGCTTGGGCATAATTTGACTTTATCATCATCACACTATCTGTACCTACAAACAATCAGGGTTGTTCAAGTTACAGTTAAAATCACCACAGTTTACATTTGCATTCTTTTGTAACTAGATAGCTGTCATTTTATAATGTTATGTATTGCTATAGAGCTTTAATATTTGGTATTTTAGTAGCTATATAATATTCCACTATATTTGCAGATGGTATACTACCTAACCATTCCTCTGTTGTTTTTTAGAATGTTTTTTTTAAACTATTACAGATAAAGCTTCAGAGAACATCCTTAAGCATATGGTTTTATTCATCTTAATAACTATTTCCTTATGTATTCAATTAATATTTATTGATTCCATGGTATGTGCTAGGAGATACGCTAGGAGATACAGTGAACAAGAAAACATACATGAATCCACAAGTCTAATGTAACTGTCTCGATGTGGGGAGAACATGGACCACAAACATTAGGAGCAAGAACCTAGAGCCAGATTACTGGGAGTTTGAATCCCAATTTCATCATTTATTAATAACAGGGCCTTGGCCAAGTTATTTAATATTTTTCTGCAGCATTTCTTTACCTGTTAAATGAGGATAATAAGTATATCATCTCAATCTAGACCTTAAAAAATAATAAAACTTGAAAGCAAAGGGAGAGAATATTTGGCAGGTAGGAGAGCCAGTGGGGGATGGAATGGGAGAAACAGCTGAGGGAGTGATCAAGATGAAGGAACATGATATGCATGCATGAAAATTTCATGGTAAATGAATCACATTATGATGTACATTAAAAACTTCTAATAAAAAAAAGAATTTCATGGTGACACCCATTATTGTGTACAATGCATACACACTAATAAAAAATAAATAAAAATAATAAAATTTTATCCATCTCATGTGGCTTGAATGAGTTCATATATATCACAGTACTTAGAACTCAGCATATAGTAAGCACTAACTTCATATTAGCCATTATTATCGACATGATTATGATGGCAGGGTGCAATTGGAACCTATAAAGAGAAAGCCAGACCAGCATACTGGCAAGAAAGGATGTGCATATCCTATTGTTAGGCAGGGTATGCAATATATAGGACACTATTTCATTCACCACTCTTATCAGAATTGGGTATAGAGATATTAAATTGCTGAGGCATCGTAGATGAACCTTCCAAAAAGGATATGCCCATGAATAGTATCAGCACCAGTATATTAACATGTCAAATTCACATTTAGCTTGTCAAAACTAGATTTTGTTTCTACTAATGTACCAGTTTCCAAAAGATAATTTCTGAGCTCTAAATCTGACTATATTATTACAGTGATGATTTGGCATGTCTTTCCTGAAGATTTAATATTTCCTTACATTTGTTGACTGCTTTTATTTCTCCCTGAACCATTTTTCACCCACATATTTTGCCTATCTCTTAGCATCTTAATGACTTTTAATTACTTTCATGATGGCTTTTATGGATTAACATTTTTAAGATATTATCTGTTCTACTGGTGAAAATATCTTTGTCAATCTATTTCCTGTTCATTTTAGTTTGTCTTAGATACACAAACTTATTTCATTTGTTGTTTGCATATAATTAAGTTTATAAGTTCTTTTCTCCAGGTTCTATTGTTTCAATCTTTAAAGGGCTATTCCTCCTCTAAGTATCTGATAAGTAATCTATTTTATACTAGCGTTACATCATTTTCTTCTCTTTCTTACTTAATGATTTAACTCATTCTACTTGAAGTCTTTATCCAATGCATAAATATGAATTATAGCTACTTTTATATCAAATTGTTAGCTAAATATCTTAATGTTACTTACTAAAATGTCCTTTCCTATTTTAAAAAAAAGATAAGCAGTTATTTTGAATAGAAGGTTTCAAAGAACAGAGGGAGACATAACGTGGTGGAAAAGAGAAAATTTGGCAGTTTCGAGTGGGTTAGGAATTGGGAGAACAGAGGAAGAATGCAGGATTTAAAAAAAATTACAGAGACCCCTACTAGGACCAACACAAAAGCGGAGAAACGTGCCCTGTGGGACCTGAAAGAAGAAACACACTGAGTAATAAAACGAAATGGGGTCTGCAAAATTCAGTCAGATGCCAAAAGGAATAAATTCTGGTTGGACAATGTTTGGGAACCACTAGTATAAACAAAATACTGCATGGCCCGTCTACAGCTTCGTTTTATTCCCACCCTCTATGGATCATTACTTTCCCATGGCCCTCACCTAACTGTGCTACCACAGTGGAGGCATTTTTCTCTGTCCTGGTCTTTCATTCAAAGCAAGGGTCCCTGAGTCCTCTCTTCTGAGCAGTAAATTGTCACCAACAAGCACTCAGGTCAGGCTGAGATTAGGCACTAGGTGCCAGAATCACTACGATTAGGGAAGTTTCCATCCCAAAGGATATGGAACAGCCTGCGTCACTGCTGGAGGGACAATATATTTGAGATCAGCCTCGGAGCCCAGGAGATGGTGACCTTTAAAATCTTCACATAACACAAAAACTCCCCAAGGAAAACTGGGCTTAAGGGCTTCTCTAGACTGGTTGGTAAATTATCCCAAATGCTGGTGAGCATCAGGTCTTACATGTAGGCTGCAGGATACAGAAAAAAGTCTGGCTAGATATCGCCTAAACTCAGAATCAAAATAAGCTGTATAACCAACTGAGCGCGGGCTGGGATTTAGCTCAGCTGGTAGAGACTGTGCTGCAGTCTCTGAGGTCCTGAGTTCAATTCCCAGCACCGCAAAAATGGGAGAAGGGCCTAGCAATCCACTCCCGAGGCAATCCCGAAACGGTCAGCCATTGAAAACCCTATGAGAGCTGCTATAAGTCGGGTACCGACTCGATGGCACCTAACAACAACAACCAACTGAGCATGTTTTTTCTTTTTTTTTAGTTGGTAGCTATCACTCGCTGCTACACACTCACACAGTAATGCAGAGTTGTCTGCAACCCACAGAGCAGACAGGGTTAAACTGTAATTGTGTAGGTATGTGTTTGATGCTGGACGCCTGATGCCTGATGTTGCCAAAAGGTCATGAGCTCCAGGAGGAAAGAAACCTTGCCCTTGGGGAGCTTACCCTTCCTCATCCCCATTCCTAGAGCTTAGCAAAATTTTTGTCACGTGGTAGCTCCCTAATAAATGTTTTTAGAATGAGTAAATGAGGATTGTACTAAACACTTTCTTAAATTGGAAAGCCTTCTGAATTCCAGGTTTTATAATTTTCTAAGACCTTCATATTGTCTTGTCTAGCCTTAAATCAACAGTCAACATTATGTTAAGGATTCACTCTTATTGAGTCTTTCCAAAATATTCACCTTAGTTTTCATAAAAACAATTTTTTGCACTGATTTTTGATGAGTTTACATAACAATTAAATAATGCAATTTTAGGTCAAGAACAAAAGAATCAACTCTTGGTAGGAACACATCTCAGAGGTGGAAGGTGGAAGGCATGAACCCACGAGTAGCTATTAGCTAGGAGGGTTCAGCATGCCCTGGACATCAGTCAGTGTATTTTAAAGAGGAAATGGAGGGTGTTGGCAAGTTTGGGAAGTCAGTTTCATGGGGGAAGTTTTAAGCTTCTGCTGTACACTCGTTGTTGGTAGAGCACTCACTACTCTGCAGTCTCTGAGGTCTGGGGTTTGATTACCAGCACCGCAAAAATGGGAGAAGAACGTGGCAATCCACTCCCAAGGTAATCCTGAAACAATCAGCCATTGAAAACCCTATGAGAGTCGCTACAACTCAGACACAACTCGATGGCACCTAACAACAACAACTATATACTACAGAAATCACATGGCAGAACTTTCCCAAGTCAAATGAGAAAGCTATTCAAAGCCATCTGATTCATTGCTGGCAAAGGAGATGAGCCAAGATGTCTCCTTCCATTTAGCTTAAATAATCTGATATATCAAATTCAGGTTATTAAAATATGCCTCTTCATTCCTCAGGGCCCCATATATACTTCCTGAATGTGGAACATTCCATTAAATCAAGACAATATGTATCAAAACTGACTTCCTGAAGATAATTCCTTCTAATCCTCAATATTGGCCCAAGAGTATGTTTCTAATTAACTCTCTTGCAATATAGCTCAGACTTAGACTAAGCATACTTTTTTGAAACATACTAGTGTACATGCTAATACTCAGCACAATAAAACAATCAGAGGCCTAGATTTTGCGCAGGATAAGAATCAGAGACATGGAAGATAAGTAAATTAAAACTACCATCATTAATCAGGACTAGAAAAATTTCCAAATCCTTCTGGCAACATTCCTACATAAACCAAATATCAGAGAAACTATTTGGGTAAACGAAGAAGAATTTCAGAAACTTTTCCCTAGTACTGCTTCTGTTTCTTTCTCCTTTCCTTTTATGGCTAGACACTGAAGTTAAGGCAACTATATAAGGATGTTTTAATTTAGAATTAAAATACACATACAATGACTTTTTACTGGTATAAAATAACATATTTTACAACCACAATCATTTTCTAATTCCTACAAACTAAAAAACTTACCAAATTGACTTCAACGTGAAGTTGTATATATATAGTTTATGTTGTTGTTAGGTGCCATCGAGTCGGTATCCGACTCACAGAGACCCTCATAGGGTTTTCAATGGCTGACTGTTTTGGGATTGCCTTGGGAGTGGATTGCCAGGTCATTCTCCCATTTTTGTGGTGCAAGGAATTGAACTCGGGACCTCAGAGACTGCAGCGCAGTGCTCTGCCAACTGAGCTAAATCCCAGCCCCAATATAGTTTATACCAACATATATAGTATATATAGTATAGTATATAGTATATATAGTATATATAAACTATATGTACTATACTATATGGTATATATAGCTTATATAGTTTATATAGTATATATAGTTTATAGATAGAAACAATAAGAAAAATGCATACATTAGTGAAGATGTGTATCTACTTTTAGAGTTAGGATGCTGTGAAAGAGGTAATTTCCAAAACTGAACTAGTAACTTGAGAAGGCAAATAGGGAAAGGAGGCACTTTGCAACTTTTGCACTTACTAAGAGGCTCAGTGGGCTAGGATTTAGCTCAGTTGGTAGAGCACCTCTCTGCAGTCTCTGAGGTCCCAAGTTCAATTCCCAGCACCGCAAAAATGGGAGAAGAACATGGCAATCCACTCCCCAGGCAATCCCAAAACAATCTGCCATTGAAAAGCCTATGAGGGTCGCTATAAGTCGGACATGACTCAACGGCACCTAACAACAACAACAAGAGGCTCAATACCATCAAAGCTTAAAACCTAGCAGCTTCTGGAGTACAGCAATTTTGCTAGCTCACTTGTAAATTCTATTACTTCTCTTCATGGAGCTGATGTATTTTAAGCCAACTTCACCACATGATTCATATTTTCTAGTCCACTACTTTTATCAAGAAAAAGACCCAATTTGAGAAACAGAAAACCTAAACATGAACTAAATTGAGGAAAGCCTAAAATGTTACGTCAGTCAAACTTTCAATTAAATGCAAGAGTGAAAGAAAAAGTTTTAGTCAGAAAGAGTAAATAGTATTTATACATATTTATTATCATTATTCCTGGATATAATAAGATCACTTTTATTATATAGATTTTTTACTGCATAAGCTTAAAGTCTAGCTGGTTAGAAGAGTTCTGTACTTGGAGCCAAGAGATTTCAGTTCCAGTGTTAGGTGTGCATCACGACCTTAGGCAATTCAGTTTTATCTC
>VMDO01003115.1:88804-150762 GCA_007922755.1 Pedetes capensis
TTTTTTTTTTTTTTTTTTTTTTTTTTTTTTTTTTTTTTTTTTTTTTTTTTTTTTTTGGTGCTAGGGATTGAACCCATGGTCTTGTGCATGCTAGGCAAGTGCTCTACCACTGAGCTATATTCCCAGCCCTTATAATTTCCTTCTCAATGTTAAGTTTTTATGGCCCGATAATCTAGTACATTTTAAAGAATATTTCTATGAGCCATTAACATTGGTGCCTAGATTCTTCCCCACCCCATAGCCTGTTGTCAGTGTGACCGACTTCCATTGCTTCTCTCTCTTGTTTCCTATGTATTTTTTTCTCTCCACTCCCCATGCCCTTGTCCAAGTTCAAGCTATTGTATTTTGCACAGACTATAGCAAAGTCTCTTGGATAGTCTCCCTACTTCTTTTCTTACCTCCTTCCAATTTGATTTCTCCATATCATTTCCATAATGGACTTTCTGACATATATACTCAACCAATCAGTTCATTTCCCTGAATGATTTTTCTAGGGCTCTCCATTATGTAAAAGAAAAAATTCCTGTTATCTTAATACCATTGGGGTAACAGTCTCTGCTTTATGGGGTTTGTGGTGAGAATTAAAGGTTTGCCTCATGTAATAGTGCACTGAATACCCAGTGCTGTGTTTTTTACTGTAACTACCCTAAAACTATCCCCCAGCCTGTCCTCTCTCCACTACTGCCCACTGCAGGCACTTCAGACCATGAAATTTAACTACTTGTGATTCTTGGAACATACCACAATCCCTGTCTTGACTTTATGCCAGTGCACATGCCATCCTTCCAGCTAGATTTTGAAAGAATCCCTCTTCCCATTCTTCTTTCAGTTTTTGGGTCCCAACACTACTCCATGTTCTTCCCTCACCCGAAGCCTTCTGCTCCCTGAAGACCTAGGTTTACTTGCTTCTTTGCACTACTTTGTATAAGTAGCAGTCCATGGAAACTGCCAACATGCAAAGTTCCAGGGGGGCATAGCTTCTCATCAACACCTATAAAATACTGAACAGGTGCCAAGTAAATGTCAATACTTTGAATGAACCTCAGTGGTGCCAACTCTCCAGCCCCGTTACTGAGGCCAGAACACCCAAACACTCTCTAGGTTTAGACATGGATAAATTAAGAGTATTTTTCCCAATACAGCTTTTTATGTTATTTTTCATTCCACATGACACCAGAAAAAATAGAATAATAATGCTTTAAGTGAAATAAGAGTTTTCAATTAGCATTCCAGAGTATTGCAGGCTGCTTCCAATGCTTTTTCCACTATAAGGTAGCAGCCATCCTCAAGAGATTTAACAGTTCTGCAACCTTGATCAGAAGTTGCAGACTGTAAACAGCTAATATATCCAGAATAGTTTTAAAGCCATATTTTATACTCTTTCCATCATTTTTAGCATACTAAAATAGTTCTCATATCAAGTACTGATTTAAAGTCTCTTAAAGCTTAGACCTAAAAGATCTAGATCTAGATCCTAGATCCTAGATCTAAAAGAATGCCCAGTTCTCTTTATCAAAGCCCTTTGCCTTTGTTTCTCACACACACTTGGGCCACTTCTCTTGGCCCTGGGCCTATTGACAGTGGTTCCTGTTTATACCTGGCAGGTCTCTTATGAACTCAGCCTTCGAAATTTAACCAGCTGCTCACTTACACTGCTCATTCCCATTACAGAGAGAGACAGAGAAACAGAGAGACAGAAAGATAAAGACAGAGAGAGGGGTGGAAAGGAGGGTAGGGAGAGGAAGGAGAGAAATGATAATAAAATTACATCATTAGTTCTTTTCTTGACTATAAAATTTCTACTATCGCTGGATAAGAAAGGGTATACATGTGGATAAACTTACAACTTATTCATAATCTTCATGAGTGATTGCTGATTAGATCTTCCAGCTGCTAGCAAGACAATGAACAGCCAAGCAGATGAAAGATAGTGAATCTTACTAGTCAAATACATGTAATGTAATCAATATGGTTAAGATTAGGAAAACTGAAACTTGATTTGAAGACAAGAATAAAATTTCTGCTTTCACCATTAGTATCAAACACTGCAGAGTTCTTATGATTAAAATGGAAAATTCTGGTTTTCATAGCCCAATACCCCATGGAAAAAGGAAAAACCAGAGATTGATAGAATTTTCCAAGTAATTATTGTATGTATGGTCATGACATCCACATAATTCCTAAAGCAAAATAAAAACAATCAGGAAGAACTAATTTTTAGTTTTAAGTTGTGTTTAACCATTATTTTGACACTTTGCCTTCAATTCTGATATATTAAATTCAATACTATAGCTAGAAGAGGGAGATAGGACAATATTACTTTCTCTTTCCAAATATCCTCTGCTGAAGTAAATGCAGAAATTATTTATGGATGGCTGTCACTCTATTCTAAAATAATTAGTTTATCAAATAAATGCCTTAGCATATGGTTCTCAGGCTCCTGTGAAGCTATCAAGGAACGCTAGTAAGAATGCTCATGGGGTTTTTATGATTGGTTGGTTGGTTTTGGTGTGGCTTGGTTTTTGACACAGATCTTGCTATATAGCCCAGTCTGCACCTGAGCTCAAAATCCTTCTGCCTACATCTTCCAAGTGCTGTGATTACATATATGTGCCACCTTATCCCATACCTCTATATCTGGCATACTTACTTTTAGCAAGTCACTCCATTCTTATCTGAAAAAAGCAATTCAAAAGCCATGGGGGATAAATAAAATGTTGAGTGAGGACTATCTGGAAATACAGAAGGG
The DNA here is from genome assembly GCA_007922755.1 of Pedetes capensis. Classification (NCBI taxonomy): domain Eukaryota; kingdom Metazoa; phylum Chordata; class Mammalia; order Rodentia; family Pedetidae; genus Pedetes; species Pedetes capensis. The sequence continues at coordinate 91,554 of VMDO01003115.1, forward strand.
ATTATGTAGTCACTAACCAGATGATTCATAATTTCTAAGACAGATCATTATTAAAATCTATCATCTGAATGTTTAGTCTAAAATGAAAGTTCTTTAACATGCCCAACATAAATAAACCTACTGAAAGGTTTCCACTTTCTTGGCTAATAGGATACATTAACCCTTGCAGCCAATACACTTAGGACATAAAAATGATGGAAACAAATATATCTCCTTTTAAAAATAATTTAATGCCAATATTAATATTATCCACTCATCAATATGAAAACATTCTTAATTTGTTTGCATCAGGCCAGGATAACAAAGTTACAGCAAGGAAGCTGCCTATTTGGCCTGTCTGTAAGGGAAAGACAACTCCCAGGCTCCTGCTCCTTCAGCAATCCTGTGCATGACATTTTATGCCAAGTTACAGAAGACAACTGAGAGTCTGAGACACTCAGTATTCTCAAAGCACACCCTCAATACATGGCAGAGACTTTATTCAAGGTCTACCATGACCACACTATCTCTAAGGTACACACACTGTCTCAGTAACTCCCAGAGAGGCCAGGACAGGATGAAAATGACCAGTCTTCATCGAGATGTTTGTTGGATACTGGAAACACTTAAGAGAACAGCAGCTTTGCGGCAGGCGCCAGACCTCCCCTCCTGTGATAAAAACTACTAACCTTTGACAGCTCTTGCTGGACCTAGATATAGAATGCTGAATCCTTCTCAACAAACTGCGCAATACATAAAATAAAACCCACTGAGTTAAGCACCACAATGACCAATAAATAATAATGAGGCAGAAATAACTGCTGCTAATCCTAAGGGCCAACTACCTACTTGGCAGCACTCTTATCTATAATATCTACTTACCCTCAACAGAGCTGGAAAAGTCTCTTTCTATAGGAAGTCAACAACCCTATACTGAGTTCCCACACTGTTAAATTTATTATACTAATCATTATTACAGGAACAAAATAAAGAGATGATGTGATGCCTCATCTGTAAAAGCTTAGAAGCTGCAAGAGGAAACCAAACTTACACAGGCTTTCAGGCTCTTGGGAGGGCCACCCAAGGACGCTGACACAATCAATCAAAATATTCCCTTGGAAGCAGCGTTGCCCTAACCACATGAATGACCTGCTCCAAATCATTCCAAGGCACTTGGAGTCCATGAAATTCAAGCTTTGCTATTCATCTCCCAACAATTAAAAGGAATAAGTCTCCTTAAGACCCTAATAAATTTTCTGTGTGGCTACACAAATGGAAATGGTTCACAATGGTTACTTTTACAGTTGGATTCTTCCTCTGGATCGTCTACTCAAATATGGTAGGTCTCAATTTTCTAATCAGTAAATGGAAATAATATACTTATCATTTTTCAGAATGAAGAGAAACACCAATGAGGATGCCTAAAAGTACACTGGGTACACAGAAACTATGCAGTACACATGAGTTTTCCTCCCTTCCAGCTCTGAATCAGATTTATTTGGGGAATTTTTCTTCTCTAATAGTCCTGCAGATTATCACACAGGAAGACAAAGAAACCTAAACTGAACCAACCCACAGATCCTAGTGGCAGAGTAAGTAACTGCCTCAGGCTTCAGTAGGTCAGTGGGGGCTGTTAACCAGAAGCACAATCAGGTCCCTGTCTCTGTAGTACATAAAAGCATGATTTAAAGACTTGAATGACCAGGGACAAGAAATAAACAGAAGAGAGGAAGAATGGAAATTCATTCTCTGACAATGAACCAGCCATCTTACCTGTAACAGGTGGTAGGCAGGAAGCACAAAAGTGACAGCTTTTTGTTTTTTCAAAGTCCACTGCTTAGCTAAGGCGCTGCTGGACCAAACTGGCTTTGACTCTACAGCAAGCACTCAAGGTTCAAAGGGGTTAATGCCATTGATTTCGCTGGCCAGGTGCAGTGGCTCACACTTGTAATCCTGGCGACTCGGCAGACAGAGGAAGGAGGATCACAGAATCGAGGCCAGAGGCAGCCTGTGTAACTTTGTGAGACCCTATCTCAAGATAAAAAATAAAAAATAGGCTGGTGGTGCATCCCAGTGGTAGAGCACCAGCAAATGTGTGTGAAGACCTAGGTTCAACCCTCCTCCAGAAAAATAAAAAAAGTTCAAAGGTGCTAATCCCACTGACTTCGCTGCGGCCTGGAAGACTCTATTATTCATTATCTGTGACAGAACATCCTTGAACTATGGGGCTACCATGGCTAAACAGACTGCTTACCTTTGAGATGTCAAGCAGGACTCAGTCAGAGCCAAGGACAGGGAGCTAAAGTATACAGCTCACCAGGCCAATGCTCTGTTCCCTTACTCTTGCAAGCATGCTTAGGGTTGAGACTAAGCAGACCCAAAGCTCCCTACATTCCCATCGCATTGCATTCTGTCTGGCCCCGAGACAAAGATGCACAGTAGACATTTCCATCTCACTTCAGCTGAGCTATCAAAAGCAAAGTGTTTCCTGTTTCATTATATGGAGTGCTAAACTGAGAATGTGTCACCAGTACACTGTGTTTTTATCATCTGTAGCTTTTGTCATCACGGCCACCTAACACTACAATCCATTGCGGAGGATCAGGTTAGCACAGTGGAGGTAGGAGGAAACAGGAGAGGAAGAGTCATTGACTTGCAGAGTTTATTGCCAAGTTATTGCCAAGAGACCTGAGTTTATATTTGAAATTCCAGGAAGTCAAAGTTTTCTGGGTAATGCATGTGAATCACTGGAGAGAAATCTTCCATCTGTTGACTAGAAGGGAACTCCTGTGATAACTGCAATGCCCATGAATCATAGGTTCTTTATTATTCTAGTTCCTTTCAAGGATCCAAGAAAACATCATTCAGGATCCCCTCCAGGAAGTAGCTGGGGGAGAGCATTATCTCCCTGACTTATGTATGCCTGGGAAGTCCTGTCTCAATTCTTTCTCTGGATTAACTTCAGAAATGGCATATAACTTGGTGTCCATCTTTCCCAGGCCCTGCAGAAGGTTTTGTCAGCAGTAAGCAGCTGTCCATGGTTGGGATGGGAGGGCCTGCCCGCTACTACCCCAAGATACTTCTTCTGGATGACTATCCACACTTTAAACTCTTAATCCCTGGATATTTGGGTTTGGTATTGTAACACATCAATCTCCATCTGAAGTTTGCACAACATAATTACTCATTTTTTATTTTTTATTTTTCTTTTTTCTTTTTCTTTTTTTTTTTTGAGCAGAGATCTATTTAATGACTGAGGAATATTCTGTTTTATGCACATATTTTTCCTTGGGTATGGTCATCTCAGCATCACCTTGTTTGGACGGAAATGAGAAAGATGTGTGCACTTCAGCAACTGGGGCAGAATCCCCATCTGATACTCCTCTCTTCTACAGCAAACAGCATTAAAAATATCCTCACAGTAGCACCATCCTACAGGATCCACTTTTCAAACCCTCTAGACATAAAATCTAACAAAAATAATCTCATTTGGCAGGGCTAATGAGAGTCTGAAACCTGCTTCAAGTCAGCTTTGCCAGCAACTGTGACTTAGAGGGCCTCTTTGGGCCTCAATTTTCTAATCTATAAAATGAAAAGGATGAAATACTCTCTAACCTACTTTCAGCTCTGTCTCCCATTCACTTTCTCTAAATAATTCTCCCTAGATTTCTGGGAGATATTCACTCCTCTTGCACACAGGATCATTTGGTATAGTCGTACATTCACAAGCTTTCAACGTTTCAGAATCATGCCACTGACAGGAAATGAGCCACATCTGAAATGCTCTTTTCCTCCCAGGGCAGATCTTCATTTTCATATGTGCATCAAGCGTATTTCAATTCGATTTGCACTAACAACTTAAAAAATCACAGACAATAGCAAGTCTCCAGGATCTAAACACCTTTGATGTTTAACTTACACATTTTTCAGCATCTCTAATTTTAAGGTGGGCTGGGACTTAGCTCAGTTGTTAGAGTGCTACGCTGCAGTCTCTGAGGTCCCGAGTTCAATTCCCAGCACCCTAAAACTGGGAGAAGGGCCTGGCAACCCACTCCCCAGGCAATCCTGAGACAGCCAGCCATTGAAAACCCTATGAGGGTTGCTATGAGTTGGATACTGACTGGACGGCACCTAACAACAACAACAATTTTAAGGTTAAATTACATATTAAATTTCCAAAGCCAAGAACTCTAGAAGGGGCTGGGTAAGAGCACTGCATGCACTTGCCATGCATGCTTTGAGTACAGACAAAACCTCTGCTCTTTAGTCATCAGTGTGTAAAATCTGTCATTGGTAGAACTGTCAAAATTTTAAGCTCCTCATGAGAACACCAAACAATAAACTAAATGGAACCAAAAGTTCTGCAGAGTCTCTTAAAATTTATTAAAATTATATACAGTACTAGATAATTTCTTTGAATTAGATCTGAAACTATAGCTAAATGACATAAAAATATCGACACTACTCAATGCTACCAATTTTTGATATTTTGTAAGTTTAATGTACACAAGAAACTAAATATACACTGGCTAATAGCAATTTCTTATATCTTATAATATTGAAATACATTCAGTTTTACAGTTCAATAAATTTGAATTGTGACGTAATCAAATGTATGGGTATTATAATCAGCAACAAATGGAGAAAGGATTGATGTTGCCCAAGATTTTGCTTTATTTGGTTCTATAATCAATACCCCTGAAACCAGCAGTGAAAAGAATCGAAAGATGCACTGCACTGGGGAGAGCTGTTGCAAAAAGACCTCCTTAAAGTGTCAGAAAATAAAAAGGTCACATTGAAGATGAAGATGCACTTGATTCATGCCATGATATTTTCAGTAGCATTATATAGTTGTGAAAGCTGGATGTTGAATAAGAGAGACAGAAGAATTGATGCTTTTGAATTATGGTGTCAGAAACAAATATTGAATATACCATGGACTGCCAAAAGAACCAACAGACCTGTCCTAGAAGAAGTGCAACCAGAGTGCTCCTCGGAAACAAGGATAGCTAGACTGTGTCATGTATTTTGGATATATTGTCAGGAGGGAAAAATCCCTGGAGAAGGACATCATGTTTGGGAGAGTGTCAAGTCAACGAGAAAAAGACCCTCAACCAGATGGCTTGACACAGTGATTGCAACAATGAGCTTAAACATAAATAAGATCATGTGCCTGGCACAGTGTTGGGGAGTGTTTTGTTTTGTTGTACACACAGTTGCTACGAGTTGGACTAACTTGATGACACCTAACAACAATATATGGACACTGCTTTTCTGATCATAAAGCATTTACGTAAACCATGCTTTCATTCAACCTTTGCAACAATTATATGAGGTAGGCAGTATCCTTCCCATTCTACAGATGAGTAAACAGTTCATACAAGTATGTGACAGAGCTCTAAATAAGACCCGCAATTCAATGGTCAGCTTGAGTCAGATGCAATGGAAAAAAGTACTTGGTGGGTCTGCCCAAGTCAAGCAGAGAAAAGATGGATCGCAGGTACATTAAAGGTAGTTTTTTCCCTGAAAATTCTGAGGCTTCGTGGCAACTTGCACAGGCAGGTGAGTAAAAGATACCACTAAGTGCAGGGTAGAACATGACCCTGGGATTCTGAGAGATCTGACTGAAACCTAGCTGTGTTATTTGCTTGCTTTGTGGTCCTAGGCAAGTTACTTATCCTCTCTGGTCCTTTATTTCCTCATCTAAAAAATGTCAGTAATGCCTGATCATTCAGGGCAGTGCTGTTAAGTGATAGAGCACTTGCCTAGCAAGGACCTTGCCTCCAACAGGGAAGGAAGAAGGAAGACAAATAAAAATGCATGCTGAGACATTCAGTACGCACTGCTGCTTGAAGGGATGATAGTAGAAGTTGGAAAGGCAAATGTCTACCAATTTAGTCTAGATAAGTAAACTATAATACATGCCAGAATGGAATATTGTTATTGTTGTCGTTAAGTGCTGTCGAGTCAGTGTCTGACTCATAGCGACCCTACGGACAATGGGCGAAACACTATTATTAGTGCTCCTCTGCTATTCATAGGGTTTTCAATGGCTGATTGTTTTTTTGGGAGGGGGTTGCCAGGTCCTTCTCCCAAGCCTACAGCACCAGGTGTTCCCAGGAGGTCTCCCATCCAAGTACTAACCAGGCCCAATCCTGCTTAGCTTCTGAGATCTGACAGGATTAGGATGCCACAGTGGTATGGCTACAGACTGAATGGAATATTATACACCACTTAAAAAGAACAAGGCAGATTAATTTGTACTGATAATGGACTGTTAAGTGACCAAACATAGTACAATATAGTAAATATTCTAGCAGCTTCCAGGATGTACTTAATATATGCCAGTACATTTAGATTCTGGGAAAAGACAGAAATGGAAAGAGTATTTGCCTGTAGGAAACAGAACTGCCTATTTAGAGGAAAAAATGAGAAGTAAACTTAGTTTTTACTCTATAGCAGGTCCTTATTCCCTTTTAAGTCTTGTACTATGTGTTGTATATTCCAAAAAACTATCAAGCTTCTTATATATTGCACCAGAAATAGGAGGTAGGAATATTTCCTTATTAAGATGTTTACTCTAGTATGGCCTCCACACAGAGAAACACATCAGTCATAAGCATGCAGTTCTGCCTGGTACAGCAAAGTGAATACCCTCAGGTATCCACCATGCAGGTGAAGAAATCAAAAGTCCAAGCTTCCCAGTAGCTTCCCTAAATCCTTTCTGCGCTTTTGTTTTCTTTCGTGCAGTGCTTGGGATGGAACCCTGGGCCTTTAGAAGATGATGTACAAATCAACTTTTTTTAAAAAAAAACCTACCTTCAGGTCTAAATAACTATAATTTTAGTTAAGGGCCAATGAGAAAGTAGAGGCACATTCCAATCAGGAGAAATATACGACAGTCTAATAAAGAAGCTCTCCACAAAGGTACAGGCAGAGTTCTGAGAAACTCATGGGGAAAACCCTGGGGTTGTAAAAGCACAGAACTGGCAAGGAGAGTGTCTCATGACAGTGGCTGTGGCCTTGGGGGTCACACAAAGGACCCCAGGGTCCCTGTAGGAGGCCACTGGGGAGGAAAAACACTACCTCTATGTCCTCCATGAAATTGATCTGTTGATGCCACTGGGGACACGGAGCAGGGCAGCCTCCTAGCACCGTGCTGGTCACACCGCATTTCTACTGCTGAAGAATGCCTGTGGGTCTAGCCTTTCCACACCAAGAAAAAATTCGAGGAGCTGTTAATCCAAGTAAATAAAGATAACCCTAGGGATTGGCAACAGATAAATGAACTCAAAAATGTATCAGTAAAACTACCTTAGTTACTACGAAAACTATTTTCCTTAAGTTTAAAACTGGCTTTTGACTTCTTTCCTCCAGTGAGGTAATTTAAATCTCTTCACACTCATTTTTATTCGTGAACCATCCATGCGCTGTTGTTTATAACAGGGCTCCACCACATTCTATGGAATGCAGGTTCACATTTCAGTTTTCTTTTAAAAAAAGAAAAAGGAAAAGGAAAAAAAAGTCAGCCTTCTCCAACCTTACTGACCCAACCGGACTCTATCCTTTCATCCCGCTCCAAACAAGCTGTGCTTCCTTCAGGCCACCATGGAATCATTCTGTTTCTGGCCAAACCCTTCTGAGAACTTGGATTTTCAAAACTAAGCAAGAAAAATACAGAGTCATTTGTAAACCTGTCCAATGTTTCAAGGCCTCTAGTCTTGTGATCAAACTTGTCAGGCTGATGACACGTCACCACACAATATATCACTAGAGTTATATAAAATCATCCTTTGATTCAAAGTAGGAAGCAGAGCCAAAAAAAGTACAAAAGGGAACACATTGTACATACTTGGAAACCATAGTAAATATTTTCAGAGTAAAACACACTAAAGATAATCTAATCCCATTTACACTCTATCCTGCTCCTTAGAGACAGGTTTTATATTCGCAAGCACCAGAATTTGAGGGTTGCCAGGGATCTCAAACACAAACTCCCTAAAATCCTCCTCTTACACATGAAGAAATTAAGACTTAACCATGAGTCTTGTCCAAGTGGCAGGGCCAGAACCAGAACTCAGGTCTCCCAAAAGATTCACAATCAGTATCAACCGATTATACTGTCCTTAAGTACTTAGCTCAGTAGATGGTAATTCTAGTTTTTAAAACATCGACCACATCAAACCAATTCAAAACTGGGCAAAGGTTGTGAATAGACATTTCTCCGAAGAAGAGAGACAAATGGCCAATAAGTACATGGAAAGCAGCCCAAACTCATCAATCATTAAGGAAATGCAAATTATCCCACTAGGATCACTATTATTAAAGAGAGAGAGAAAGAGGAAAAAAGAGAAAGAAAGAAAACAAAAGACAACAAAAAAAGAAGAAATATATGTTCCAAGATATGGACAAACTAGAACCCTAGATGAGTCTATGGAAAACAGTTTGGCAATTCCTCAAAACATTAAACATACAGCCGGGCTTGGTAATGTATGCCTGTAATCCCAGCATTCAGGAGGACCTTGAGGTCAAGGCCAGCCTGGGCTCCACAGTGAAACCCTGTATCAAAAACAAACAAAAATTAAACAAACAAACAAAAAACCCACACACAGAGAGAACTACCATAGGACTCAGCAGTTTCGCTTCTAGGCACAGGTTAAATACCCCCATCCAAATGCTTAAGAAGTATTTTAGACTGTACAGGTTTTGATTTTGGTTTGGTTTGTTTGTTTTTTGTGGAAATATCCGCATAGATTTTACTGCTTGAGCATCCATTCCTAGTCAAAAAATCTGAAATGTTCCAAAGCCCAGAACTTTTCAGTGTCACATCAGTGCTGAAAAAGTCCAAGATTATAGAGCATTTCAGATTTTACAATGCCTCAACACTTGTATATGTGCCAAAAATATTTTTTCTTCAAAGTAAGAACTCAATAAATACTTATATGCCAATGTTCATAGCACTGGGGTTTAGCTCAGTTGGTAAAGTGCTACTCTCTGCTCCCTGAGGCCCTGGGTTTGATCCCCAACACCACAAAAACAGGGGGAGGATGTGGCAATCCACTCCCAAAGCAATCCCAAAACAATCAGCCATAAAAAACTCCATGAGGGTTGCTATGAGTCAGACTCAACTCACAGTATCTAACAACAACAAGAATGTTCACAGCAGCATTTGTTGTTGCTATTGTTGTTAGGTACCATTGAGTTGGGTCCAACTCACAGTGACCCAAAGTACAACAGAACAAAATCGTACCCAACACTGCCATGCACATAATTGCTTTTATGTTTGAGCCCATTATTGCCACTGCTATGTTTCTTTTCATTTTGAGTCATGCCATATCAACAAATGGAGGTCTCAGGGGTTTTACTCCCTTCGCCTCATTAAGATTGACTTTACCCTGAGGAGGAGCTGGAGTTTAGCTCAGTTGGTAGAACAGTGCTGCTCTGTGCTCTGAGATACTAGGTTTGATCCCTAGCACCACGAAAATGGGAGAAGGACCTGGCAATCCACTCCCAAAGCAATCCCGAAAAAATCAGCCATTGAAAACCCTATAAATGGCAGAGAAGCACTGACAGAGTGCCAGGCATGGCACAGTGTCGGTGAATACTTCATTCTGCTGTATGCAGGGTCACCACGAGTCAAAACCAACTTGACGGCACCTAATAGCATTACACTACCCTGAGAAGGCAACTCTTCCCCAGTCATTTCTTGAATGACTTCCAGCCCAAGGGACTCATTTTCTGGCATTATATTGAATAGTGCTTCTCTGTTATTCACAGGGTTTTCAATGGCTAATTGTTTCAGGAGTGGGCTGCCGGGTCCTTCTCCCTAGTCTGTCTTAGTCTAGAAACTCAGCTGAAACTATCTACCATGGGTGGCCCTGGCTGATATCTGAGATACTGGTAGCATAGCTTTCAGTACCACAGCAACACCCAAGCGTCCACAGTATGACAAGCTGACAGACATGGGAGGGAGCAGCAATATTTACAATAGCCAAAGGGTGGAAACAACCACAGTGTCCCTCAACAGATGAATGGATAAGCAAATGCTATTATATTCATACAACAGATCATTCAGTCTTACAAAGTAAAAGAACAGAGTGGCCCTAAGCTGTAATCCCAGCACTCAGGAAGCTGAGGCAGGAAGATCAGGAGTTTAAGGCCAACTGGGGATATTTAATAAGATCCTGTCACACACACACACACACACACACACACACACACACACACACACAAAAAAAAAGCCAAAAGGGGGGGGGGGAGAGGAAGAGGGAGAAAGAGAGAGAGAGAGAGAATGAATCTGAAACATCCTAGCTATAAAATGAACCTTGAAAACTATGCTAACTCAAATAAGCTAACTACAAAAAGATAAACACTAGATGATTCTCCTTATACAAAGTACCCACTATCTTCAAATTTCTAAGAGACAGAGATTAAGAAAGAGATTACCAGGAACTTGGGGAGAAAAGAACGGGGAGTTATTTTTTGATGAATACAGATTCTGGTTAAGACGATGAAAAGTTCTGAAAGTGGATAGTGACGATGGCTGTACTACATTGTGAGTGTACTCAATGCCACTGGAAAGGACATTTCAAAATGGTTAAGGTGCTCAACTTTATATGATGTATATTTTACCACAATTTTTAAAAAAGATAATTAGAAAATAAAAAGCTATGTGACTTATGGGTTTGGGGTCTCATGAAGATAAGCAATAACATACAACCTCTCCCATACTGATGGAATTAAGAGCAGGTATTTCATTTAAGTAAATACACATGTGCGTGCACGCAACAATTGTGACAATTCCAAATTTGCTGGGCAAGATGACCAAAACATCAGGGAAGATTGTTGCCCGAGGATACGAGCAGGCGAGGCCAATGTTTTTTCCTTACTCTCCTCAGCTGACTCTCAGGCCAAAAGTGAATGCTTTAAAAACATGATGTATATCATTGTCCAGCTAACCTTGAATGTTTTGGCCACAAAGAGGTTTTTCTTTCTCAACAAGTTAAAAGTCAGACTTTCGATGCTTGTATACTTTTTTTTTCTCTCAAACTTGGCAAAATGGCCCTTCAAACAAGCATGTGTGAAGATGTTTGGGTTTAAAATAACAAATCTGTACCCTCCCAAGGTGCTAGGTTTATTTGAACATGTGACAATGCAATCGTTCAAATAAACACACTCAGCATTCTCTTCTGCTGCCACAGCCGTAGCTCAGATACGCAGCACGTCGGCATCCACAGTAGCAATGGCTAGTGTTGAAAAGTGGTTTCTGTTACTCCATCCCTTCTGAGATGGACTAAAGATGCCTCCTTGTTAAGTGTTTTCCCATTCATTATTTATTTCAATTTCCAGAAAAAAAAACAACAACATAATAAAAGCCAATCAAGCAGGTTTATGGAGTTGCTTGGAGACATCCCAACCCATATCAACCCCTGCACCCTGGGAAATTCAACATGAACATCTCACATAGGTTGTCAAATGTAAATCAGGCCTCCAAGAGCCTGGGGCAGTTCAGTAGGGTACCGATGTACAAGGACAGCTGAAAAGTAAGCTGTGAGCTGGAGCCCCAACACTTTGCAAGAGTACATCTGTGACATCTCAGGAAGTTGCGCCTAGAGAACCATCTGGAAGCTGAGAGTGAGGGCTTTCCATGGACCTGGACAAAATGTTAAAAGATCTGAGATGTCTGGAAAGAAAAATATGGCAATTCTTAGCACAGGGTTTCTCAGCTTTGGCACTCTTGACATTTTGGGCCAAAATAATTCTTTGCTCTAGTGGATATCCCATGGAGTTTAAGATCCTGAGATCGCTGGCCTTTACCCACAAAATGCCAGTAACACTCCAGCCCTGCCCAAGTTTGGACAACCAAAATCATGTCTTTGCCAAATGTTTTTCCTGGAGCAGGGGGGAAGGGCACAAAACTGCTCTAGATTAAGAATCGTTATACAAACTGCTTTTTCTCTTCCCATCTGCATTATGGGTATGAACCATATGTTTCAGAGTAGCAGAGGGAGCCAAATGAGCACCCAGCTATCAATCAACATATCTAATGGGTGAGGGTGAAATAAAAGGGAATCAGAGACAGGAATAAGAGGTAGAACCTAGGCATCTGTAGCCCACATGGAAAAGACAAAGAGGCCAAAGAGAGGTGAAGGAAATGCAATGGTTTGGGGGACACAAGGAAGGGAAAGTTTCAGCTTTTGCTAGAGGAGCTACTGAATTCATCGTCACCGTATTTGTAGTGCCCACTAATTCAACTGCTCTGTGCTCAAAGGGGTCTCAAGCTCCATCTTCATCAGTCAAAATCTGGACACTTTTAAGTCTGCAAGTTCAGCACAGGGATTTTATGTTATCAGAAACCAGGATGAATGCATGGCAGGTTTGGACTAATTGGTACTGTTAAGTGTTCCTTCTCTTATCTCAAAGACTCTCTCTTCAAATATTGTCAATGTTTAACAGTAAGCACTAGTAGGGCTTAACTAGAGTAAGAGATTTAGCTCAGTTGGTAAAGCACCACTCTGCAGTCTCTGAGGTCCCAGGTTCGATTTCCAGCACCACAAAAATGGGAGGATATGGCAATCCACTCCCGAGGCAATCCAGAAACAATCAGCCATTAAAAACCTTAGGAGGGTTGCTATGATTTGGACACGACTCAACAGCACCTAACAACAACAAGAGTCAGGGTGAGGTTTTGTATATATATCTCCTCTTGGGTCTCCTGGAAAAACTCAAATACTCTTCTCATTACTAGTAAACCAAGAGTATCATCCTTCTAAACCACAACACCTCACTACAGGCAGTATTGTGTTGTGTTTGGGGATTTGGGCTACATCCCAAAGCTCAGGACAAAAGCCAGCAGTCATTGTGCTTCCGAGGAGGCTGGCTCTGCTGCAGAAACCAGCTTGTATCACTGGAGCGGAGAAGGTGAACACTGTTTGGAGAGACTGACACGTGTCCCTTGGTATTTAAGGAATATGGCCAACAAAGAGACTTTTTGACTGGGCCCCTGGAAACTTCTGAAGACAGAAGGCACACTGGAGCAAGCTGAAATGGTAGGGTGAGAAGAGAAGGCAGCCCAGGGTCAGCATTTCATGTGGCAAACACGCACGAGCCATCCTGGTAGGACTGTGCCCAAGAAGGCACCTGGCAGGGTGAATAAACCTTAGCTTTAAGAGGGACGAGAACTGAGGTAAGAGATTTGCAAAAAGTCAGCATACTCTGATTATCTGATTAACTGTCCTCTGGCCTTTTAAAATCATTTCCTAAACACACTATGAGGTTCTCTTATAAAGAGAACCCAGTAAGGAAATACCATTAATTCATGATAATAATATATCTTTGTGAAATCATTATTTATCATGATCAGTATCTTGGACCTTTGTGGCTCAAAGGGCAATCCACAGGCAAGCAGCATCCCTTCCTCTGGGAGATTATTAGAAATGCAGAATCTCAGTACCCACCCAGACCACTGTACCAGAATCCGCACTTTAACAAGATCCACAGTGATGCCTGTGGACATTAAGGGGTACAAGCACTGGCTGACAACACAGGGCCTCCGCTTGGAGCTATGCGTAACAACCACCTGCATCATTTGTTTTCAAAATGTACATACCCAAAGGAAACCCAGAAATCCTGATTCGAGGCCTGGAATGCAGGCTGGGCCTTTGAAGCTATCCTAGATTCTGTGGCAGAAGCAGGAAAGGGAATGTCTGATTCAGGGATTGAAGAAGGCAGGCATTTGAAGTCCTGCCAGAGCTATAAACTACTGTCCTAGTCTGTAAACATTCAGACACAGGTGAACTCATTTCTCTCCCTTCCGGATGCTTCAGTAAGTCACTGATAACCTCTAGCAAAACAAGCACTGGCTACAGTGTTCTCTCCATGATCAATGAAGAATCCCACTGAAAATGATCAAAAAGGATAAAATTATATACCCGGTAAGGACACACAAAGCAAGACAAGCCGAAAAGATATTGGAGGCATCCAGCTTGAACCCTGGCCATGTCTGCCTGGGATATGTCAGCTTGACTCAACACTGACTTCTCATAAGGCTTGTTATTTGTGAATGAAGATGAAAGGAACCATTCACCAGCCACCACCAGATTGTTAGGTTTTCTTGTCTAGATTTTGTCTTGAGGGAAGGAAGAACAGGCCTGATTTAAATCAAGCCCTGACTTCACTGCTGTTATTGCTAAATAGCCAAATACTTCCAACTCAGCCACCATCACAGCAGATCAAATAACCAGCTAAAACAGAACCCGAGGTCCCATACCCCAACCGACTTCTAGGATCAACTATTAGGCAAATTGGATACTATTAGTCCCTGGTGCATTGTTTTTAAGAGTTAATTTCCTCAAGAGAGATCCCTCAGAATTCTAAAATTTTCAAGTAAATGCCAGGTAAAAAGAAGAAATCCTTCTTCTGGCAGAAAACAGCCTATAATATGATGAAGTTTGACATAAGGGAAATGATAATTACTGTATGAACAGCAGGGTTAGAAAGCTTTTACCAAATAAGGTTATGATTCTTGCAGTGAGTGTATTTCAATCAAAGGATATTTTCAGCCTGAAGGGTTTCGTTTCTTTTGGGAAAATGGTATATAATACAAGGTAAATTTTGTTTAATACAACATCATCTATTTACCAAATACACAACTTTGTTATGAATTTTTTTTTCTTTTCCACACAATGTCATGATTTTCTGGGCAAACACTGGGATTCTCAGATGTTTCTAATTACCCTCTGTGTACACCCAATAAAACAGCTGGCTCAAGATATTATTAATACCACAAGAAGATCCAGAGGACTCATAAATCACCCTTTCTTCAGAAAGCGACAATGCAGTGGCAAAAAGTGACATATTTTAATCTTGCTAAATATTTTCGCTAAGAATGTTCTAGTACATTTCCTAATTTGCCAGGAAAAGGGCAGTGGTCTGCTTTCCTCACTGCAAGAGATTTAATATCATTTCTCTTTTAACCCTGAGAGAAAATATGATGAAAATTAGGCTCAGTTTTTACACTAGGAAAACTTAGAAAGTCCTTATAATCCAGAACAAATTCTTATTGAATTTGCTGGGCCTCAGAGTGAAGATACATCTCATTAATGCATAAAGTTGTTGAGCTTTTTTTTCCTATCAAATCATAAAAGCCAATACTGCAGTCATGCCAGTTTTATAGTAATTATTGCTTAAGTCTCAATTCAAGATAATGAGGTTGAGCCATATACTATTCCTCAAACCCATACCCTTCAATGAAATAGAAAATCAAGTTTTAGTAAGTGTATCAATGACAATATTACATTAAATTGGCAATGAGAGGGCATCTGGCTCTTCTGTTGATTTGTGATATAACTTTGGAGAATGAACCTCAAACTTACTAACTTTATCCTTTCCCATTTGGTAGTTATTTTATTTTCCTGGACTGCTCAGCCTGAAGATGATTGTGTGGCTGCCCTCAAAAACATTTTCACATCATCTGTGATGTTAGTTCCAGGATGTTTGTCCAACAATACACAAATTTATTACTCCTCCTCTTAGAAAAATCTATATATATCTCAATTGTTAAAAGTTGGTACAAATACCTGCCATATCAAATAGGTGCAAAATTGAGTCCAATAAAAGTGGCAAGTATATACTGTATCACACAGATGAGATTATAGTATCTATTTTATGTCTAGCTTCCTTAAATTTACTCTAACCTAGAAGGCCAGGGGTAGATTATACAACTGACAGCAAGGTAAGGCGCACAAAGCTGGGTCAAACACTATAATCAGACACCGCTGGAGATGCCTCCATTTATTCAGGTTAATGACTTTTCCTCCTGACCACAGCTTTTTGCTCCAAAATGTATTACACTGTTTAAATACTTTCAGCTTTGCCAGCAGGCTTGGCAACGTACGAGATCCTCCTGTGTAAGCAAGTGAAATCCTCAAGGAGGAGCATGATCCAAAGGAGAGAGGACATGGTGCTGCTGTCTGGTGTTGATATTGGAGAAAGATATGATGAATGAAATGTAGACTGCTCATTTTCACCAATGGACAACGCACTGAGTACCTAACTGAGGCATCATGAAACGTGGGTTTCTTTGGAGGAGAGAAAAGCAAGATCTCAGCACACTGGAAGTAAAGAGAGAGGGAGTTTTTGTTGTTGTTGTTGTTGTTGTTTGTTTGTTTAATTCTAAGACTTTTTCTAACTTAATTTATCATTTTCTATTTGTTGTTAGGTGCTGTAGAGTCGGATCCAATCCATAGCAACCCTAAGTACAGCAGGACGAAACACTACCCAACACTGTACCATGCACATGATCTTTTTTATGTTTGAGCCCAGTGTTGCAGACACTGTTTCTTTTCGAGTTGTGCCACATCAACAAAAGCAGGTTCCAGGTCTTTACTCCATTCCTATCATTAAAGTTGACTCTACTTTGAGGAGGCAACTCTTCCCTAGTTGTTTCATAAGTGCCTTCCAGCCTGGGGGGCTCATTTTGTAGTACTATGTTTGACAGCACTTCTCTGCTTTTCATACAGTTTTCAATGGCTAATTGTTTCAGAGTAGGCTTCAGAGCCTTTCTCCCTAGTCCATCTTAGTCTTAAAGCTCAGCTGAAACCTGTCCATCATGGGTGGCCCTGCTGGTATCTGAAATACTGGTGATATAGCTCTCAACATCACAGCAACACAAGCTGACAGACACATGGGGGGTGGCAGCGATACCTGACAGTATTCTATGCAACGTCAAACCTGCCCAGAGCAATCCTAAATGTGAACAAGTGCAAAGTCTCCTGGGCACTCATACCAGAGGACTGAAGTGAAGAAAAAGCAAATATTTTTTTTCTGTCTTTTCTGATGCGATGGTGCAGTCAGGATCAGTGAATAAAGGAACCATGGTCTTTGAGGGTACACAAGCAATGTGCCCTATCCAAGCTCCAGGAGCCACAGGAACCCCACTGCCCAGCCCTTCACTCCACTGCACGGGAGACAAGGTGTGCAAATTAGGAGAAGCGTTTATCATTTTAAGAACAAGACAAAAATCTTTAAATCAATCCAAGGAGCCCACCCACCACTACCTTCACCTGCTCTGCTTCTTGAGCCTCGGGACAGCTCTCCAAAGAGGGTTCACATGTGTTCCATTCACTTCACCAGCATGGAAGTCGAGAATCAGAGAGGCCCTGGTGGCCCAGGGTCCTGGAGCAGGCCACTGGACAACTGAGCTAGACCACTGGGTGGCAAATGACACGGCAATAACTACAGGTATACCGGGAAGGGAAACAATAGCATAGCAATGCTTGAAACAGAACTTAAGGTTCTCCCCAAACACCACTGTCAGGACTTCCACAGAGGCAGGACAGGGAGCCTGGGAGTCCGTCATGCAGGAACAGCTACATCAAGCATATGGAAATCTAACTGCACTCTGCCATGAGCAGAGAGTACAGCGTAGTCGATGTTAAAAACCTGCCTCCATGTGAAACGTTCTGAAGGGGCCCTTTTCATGCATCTTGTGGTCAGTGAAATATCCTTTCTCCTGGGCCCCTGAACTCTAAAGAGAGACTTCTCAGTTGATGATTGTACTTCTGTGATTTTTACTTGCCTGAGAATTAATGAGGAGCCATATCAGGGAAGGTCCTTCTATGCCCCCACGACACTGGCCCCCACATACACCATTTGCTGTCAACCAAACCACATTAAGTATCTCCAAAGTGAGGTACTGTGCTGGTTCAGGGTTACCAGGATGGCATACACAGGTCCTTGTGGTCAAATGGTTCTGAGTACAGTGAAGAAACAGGGTGGGCACCAGAGAAAGGCAGGAGGCTTTGTAGCAGGAGCACCCCTGGGCTGGAGCTGAAAGTCAAATGAAGGGGTGTTCCAGGCACACAGGGCAGGGAAAGGCCCCTCCAGGCAGAGGCAGCAGTGGGAACAGAGGTACAGAGGACCAGAGTACTGGGGCCATTTGGGATCCCTGTGGCCCCATTTGGTAGATGTTGAACATCAGGCCAGGACAAAGGGGCATGGCCAAGGTTAAGGCCAGGGAGCCAGGCAGCTGCTGATCCTGAAAGCCCTAGGTGCTATGCTAAGCAGTTCAGACTTTTCCAAAGGGTACACCATGTGCCCAAGCTGACAGAGTAGGAAAGAACACATACATTGTGACCTGTGTTACAGAATCCAAGGAAATGTGAAAGGCTATTTATCCCAGGCTGGCCTAGCACTGGTACTGAAGAAGTACCCTACACTCCATAGGCAGGCCAGGAATGGCTTAAGGGAATGATCTACCACACATGCCTTTCTCCCAGGTATAGCAAACTGCTGAAACCTCTCCTTCCTAAGGTACTTTTTAAACATTTTCTTATACTGCCACCTTCTCAGCCTCAGGCCCCTTCCTCTTCACCCAAAAAGTACCTCATTCTGTCTGAAGTTTAGTTAAGGTCAACCTATTACCACACCTTGTTCCAACTAATCTCTAGAATCATCTTACCAAATGCACTTCTTCTCCATCCAGGACTCTCCACCTCCTTCTTCTCTTACACACACAAACACACAAACACACATGTATATACACATACCCCTGCATTCAAGTAAGAGCTAATTTTATTTCCCTCCATTGAAAGCAAGCTCTAAAGAACTGACAAAAGAATTTGCATGAACATTAAAAGCTTCTGCGCTGCAAAGGAGACAACACAGTGAGGAGACAACCTATGGAATGGGAGAAAATCTTTACCAGCTATACATTAGGTGATTAAGATCTAGAATATATAAAGAACTCAACAAATTAAATGCCAAAAAAGCAAATCATCCCATCAAAAAAACCAGGCAAATGAACTGAACAGTTCTCAAAAGAAGAAATGTAAATGGCCAACAAACATGAAAAATGCTCAACATCATTAGCTCTCAGGAAAATGCAAATCAAGACTGAGATTCCATCTTGCCCCAATCAGAATGGCTAGCATCAGGATAACAAACAATGACAAATACTGGCGCAGATATGGGGGAAAAGGAACCCTACCACACTGTGGGTGGGAATGTAAGTTAGCATAGCTATTATGGAAAGCAGTACAGAGGTTTTTTTAAAAACTCAAGAAAGAACTGCTATATGATCCAGATATACCATTCCTGGGTATATATCTGAAGGAATCTAAGTCAACATAACACAGAGTCAACAATACACGGAAATACCATTCATGTGTATTGTGGCACTATTCATAACAGCCAAGTTATGGAATAACCCAAGATATCCATCAACTGACAAAGAAAATGTGTTATATATACACAATAAAGTTTTATTCAGCCATAAACAAGAACAGAATTGTGTCACTTACAAGAAAGTGAATGGAACTAGAGATCATATTGAACAAAATAACCCAGGCCCAGAAAAACAAATATCACATTTTCTTTCATATGTGAACTCTAGACTTAAAAACATATATATAAATAGAAGTCATGAAAGTAGAAAGGGCACTATTTGGTGGAAGGAAGGGGACTAATGGGAGGAGCTGGGCAGTGAGAGAATGTAGGGTACTACCTAGAGAGGCAGTTTGCCTGTGGCCTATCTAGGCCCCTTGGATGACTGAGGCTTGTTCCCCAGGCAATCACCTTTGCCCTACATCCGGGAACTCAGGGTCATCAAGCTCCCCAAGATGGTGCTGGCATCCAATCCCTCGCCTCAGACCCCTCAACACTGATTGCCTGTTTCCAAACCCCTGAATGGCTCCTGATTGGACCATTCAGGAACCATCCCTGATTGGCTACTTTTACAAAAACCAAATTTGCATATCCACCCTGATTGGCTAAAACCCATATGGGGTGACTGCCTCTGATTGGTCCCCGGCTAGCCCCAGAAGAGTATATAAGGGCAGTACACAGAGCAGTCTGGGTCCATTCCATCAACCAGGACAGACAAGGAAACAATAAAGAGCTGTTGGAGCAGAGCACTCAGAGTCAGCATCTTCACTGGGAGGAAAGAAGCAAGAAGCCACCATGGGCATAAGCCTCTAAGCCTGCCTTTCTCAAGGCTTCTCAGAGCAGCTGTGGGCATAAGCCTCCTTTCCGGGCAGCACAGCTCTTGGGTGCTCGGCTCCCCCTCACCAGACGACGGGTCTTTGGAGGCTGGTTCCCACTCACGGCCAGAGCGAGTCCAGTGGCAGGGTGACGCCCCACAAGAGAAGATAATGGGGAAGGAAAGACCACTATTACATATTTTCATATGCACAATCTAGATTTTATATATATTCACATATGAGATATGAAAAGGCAAGGAGGGCTATTTGAAGGGAAGAAGGGGGCCATAGGGAGGGGAAGGACGTCTTGAGAGGATAATGAAGGAGATGCATATGAGTAATTTACAATGATATGCATGTATGAAAATGTCACAATGAAATCCATTATTTTGTATATTAACTAAAAAATATATTACTAGTTAAAAAGTAAGCTCCATACCAAAATCATGTGACCTATCTTACAGAAAAGAATGTTGGAGAAATAGTGACATGGTTTCGGTAATTTTTTATATTGACAGCCTTTTACTTTTTATTATAAATCACCAAGTTCCTGCAATAATCCCAAGACCATTTCTTCTTTTCATCTTAGAGGACAAGACTTGCTTGCCTCTGTCCTCTGTGTATAAGACTCTTATCCACATGTATGAATTTGACTCTCTGATACGACCAGTACAGGTCTATGAAACCTAACGAAAGATGACACAGTGGAAAAGTCTGAATGGATTCTCCTAACACCAGCCTTTTGTACATGCTCCAGAGTTTAGACAAAATAAAAAGTACGGTCACACAATTAGATGACAAAGTTTTTGTGATGTTCCCTCACAGAGCTTCCTCATTTCATTCAGGTCTCTGCTCAACTGTCATCTTATTAGAGAGGCCTCCCATGAGCTGTCAAAAACAGCAGTCTATGCTTCCCATCAACACATCCCATTTTCTATGCCCTTGCTTGACTTTATTTTTATTTCATAATATTTATCACTACCTGACATTATTTCATGTGTCTTATATTTTTAGTACTATATAGCTGATGGGGCTGGGATTTAGCTCTTTGGAGGGCACTGCTCTGCAGTTTCTGAAGTCCCGAGTTCAATTCCCAGCACCACAAAAATGGGAGAAGGACATGGCAATCCACTCCCAAGGCAATCCCGAAAACAATCAGCCATTGAAAACCCTATGAGGGTCACTATGAGTTGCACAGGACTCAATGGCACCTAACAACAACATATAGCTGATAGTGGCCTGGGTTTTAGCTCAGTTGGTACAATGCTACCCTGTGCACTCTGAGGCCCTGGGTTCAATCTACAGCGTTGCAAAAATGGGGAAAGGACCTGGTAGCCCACTCCCAAAAACCAATCCTGAAACAGTCATTGAAAACCCTATGTGGTACATAGAGTCATTATGTGCTAGACCTGACTTAATGGCACCTAACAACAGCAACAACAACATATCTGATAGCAGTGTACATACATACTATGTATTTCTAAGTTTATTTTAATTGTAATAAAACACAAACACCACAAAATTTACCATGTTAACCATTTTTAAGTGTACAGCTCATTAGCATTAAATATAATCACAATGCAGTGCACCCAACCTCCAGAAATTTTCATCTTGCAAAACTGAAATTCTAGACATGTTAAACAACCACCACCACTCTATTATCTGTCTCTATGAATCTGACTATTCTAGGTACCTAATGCCTGCAGCCCTATTACCCTGGAATCCAGTCCCACCAGATCTCAGAAGCTAAGCAGGGCCAGGCCTGGTTAGTATTTGGATGGGAGACCACCTGGGAACATCAGATGCTGTAGACTTGGGAGAAGGACCTGACAGCCCACTCCCCAAAAACAATCAGCCATCAGAAACCCAATGAATAGCAAAGAAGTACTGGCATAGTACCAGGCATGGCACTGTGTTGGGGAGTATTTTATCTGTTGTACATAGGGTCGCTATGAGTCTGACTCAACTCAATAGCACCTAACAACAACAAGGCACCTAATAGAAATGGAATCATACAGTATTTGTCTTTTTGTGGCAGGATTATCTCACTTAGCATAATGTCCTCATGGTTCATCCATGTAGTACCATATTAGATTTTTTTAATGTTATAAGAGAATAAGCAAGGACTTTATTTTGTTCATTGTGATATCTCTAATGCCTAAACCAATCCTTTGGTTCCCGTATGTGCTTGACAAGCATGTTAAGTGAATGCATGTTCCTTAGACCAACCCTTTTGCGGTGTTCTACAATTTAAATAAAATTAAAAAGGAAATCCTCTACAGTATATTTATTCAGTATCAAAAATAAAATAATTTGATAAGAATAACTGTATTTTGGAGTAATTTCTTTGACAAGTTTTTGAGCACCCTAAATTGCCAAAATGAAGGCAACCACTTTTAATATGATAATGAGTTATAATGAATTCTAAGAAATATAAAACATACCTATAAAATGCACTGAGAAGAAAACAAAAGTCGCCAGTTAATCAGAATGACCCACTGGCATTTTCATTGATTTCTGTGTTAGATAAACTTCAGGAGGCCCAAATGATGACAGCTGGCTGAGGATGCATATTCGAATGAAGTTGCCAGAAAAAGATCTAAATGCTTCCCCCACCTTAAGCTGTTTATATTGGTTTATCTAATGCCTCGGTAAGAGGGAAATTTTTCCCTCCTCAGGAAAAGAACCTATAGAGTGGCTTTAGCAACATGGACTGCTACTATTCCTCCCAGAGCCCCTCCATATTAAGTTGATTTTATGCTACAGATGGGGAGATTTGCAGGGCAAAGTATCAGACAAACTTTAGCACAGCTGAAGGAGACCAGAGGTTGCCATTCACTCAGCAACTGAGCCTCTGAAAACACTAGCTTCTCCCCTAAAAGAAAGCTGAGAGAACATCCCTTCCTCTTTTTTCAAAATAATCAGTATCAGCATCTTTTGCACAGAATTTCTTTAGTAAGTTCTGGAAGAGTAAAATCCAAATGTCTAAGCTTGAAATTCAAGGAGCTACATCACCTTGCACTGATCTACCCTCCCAGATTTGTTATCTATTACCCATCATTATTACTATTACCATCTTGCAGTACTTAGGGGTAGAACCCAGGACTTCACACATACTTTGCAAGTGCTCTACCACTGGGCAGCACCCCTATTCCATTTTTTCACTTCTTATTTTGAGTCAGGGTCTCGCTAAGTTACATAGGCTGCCTCCGGCCTGGAACTCTCCATCCTCCTGCCTCAGCCTCCTGAGTTGCTGTGCTTACTGGCATATGCAACAGCACCTGGCTCACCTACTATTAAGTGAAACTGTTCCCAATTCCCCCCAAGCCACCTGTGCCTTCTTGTCTGCACATCCAATTTTAATGGGTAAATGCTTCCTTCCCATATCAATTAGGCTCTCTCTCCCCCCTAAATCCTTATTACTTGAGGACTTTTCTCTGCCCTAACCAAGAATCAGGCAATGTGCACTGACTGAGCTGGAAACAACATGTTTAGGTGGTAGGATAGCACAGTGGACCAAGCACCGCATGCCACTCCTCTCCTCTAGAAGCTTCCTCCCTCCGAGGAAGTGACATCTCCCCTCTGGGCTCCCGGTAGGAGCTTTCTTCATTGATTCAGAGTTATTTACATATACTCTTCATCTCTTCCTCAAAGTCGAAGCCCTTCAAAGGCACCTTTATGATTTATTTATCATGCAAAATCTAGTACCATGCTTTATCCACAATCACTGAATATATGGTCATAGGAGGCAACATGGGACAGCTAGAGGTACCATGACACTATAATGAGAAAAGCTGGCTTACAGCCACCTTTAATCAAGCCATGAAAGCCTCAGTTCTCACATTTGCAGATTATGGTTACTACCATCAGTATCGCTCATCAAATGAAACAACATATGGGAATATAGTTTTTAAGTTATCAAACAGTTTTTCATAATTTTTCAACTGGTGCTCATGGAATATGAGACCTTCATAACTCCTCAAAGACAGCAGCAACATATACTGACTGTGTAACAGTCATGACTACTTTTTGCTATCTCTTCAAAAAAACGTTATGCCAAGTGGCAGTATTACTGTCCTTGAAATATTCTACCTGTGAATATACCATGAATTCTTATGTTCTTCATGTCAGAGGAACTTTAGACCCATAAATAACTTAAAAACTGCCAAAGGTCATTTTATCATACCCCTATGAAATGTTAGGGCTAGAATTTAGCTCAGTTGGTAGAGTGCTGCGCTGCAGTCTCTGAGGTCCCGAGTTTGATTCCCAGCACCGCAAAATGGGAGAAGGACCTGGCAACCCACTCCCAAGGCAATCCCAAAACAGTCAGCCATTGAAAACCCCATGAGGATCGCTATGAGTCGGATACAGACTCGATGGCACCTAACAACAACAACAATGAAATGTTCAGAATCCATTAAAACAGTAGTGGTGAATCTGCTGGCCCACCTAACTGGGGATAGGTTGCTAATTTTTAAAAAGAAAGGGAGCCCAGAGCTGTGGTGCATGTCTGTAACTCTAGCAATGCAGGCTGCCAAGGAAGGAAGATCATGAATTTGAGGGTGGAGGTAGCCTACACAATTTAACAAAAACCCTGCCTCAAAATAAAAAATGAGAAAGGGGTTAGGCATGCAGCTCAGTGGTGGAGCACTTGCCTAGTATGGTTAAGACCTTGGGTTCAACCCCCTAGTACTGGAAAGAGAGAATGGGGGTACAGAGGGAGGTTAGGAAGCACAGAGGCAGAGCTCAGATTGCTGCAAAAAAAATCATCACAGTTAGAAATCTGCTTTATAGGAAATGCTATTTCATGTAAATATTATACCTTATCAATATCATCATTCATAAAGATGAGTTTACTCTAGAGGAGTACTTCCCTTGGATATCAACCTTCACAAGGGCCTCATTTTCAGTCTCATTAATGGAAATTCCACTTACTCTTTCCCCCACTGAATACTCAAGAACAATAACTATTAAACTTCATAGCATGACAGAAGTAGTGACTGCCTCTCACATCTGGAGAGCCCAGCACACAGGCACTACAGCACAGAAACAGCAAATATGAGGGAGGGGTCTGTCCCACATGCCTGCTACAGAAGAACTCTCTGCATGTTTACTATTGACTGCATAGGAAGAATAAAGTGATCTGTGCCTGGAGAGGGCACAGAGCCAGAGCATGCCCAGTGGCCACGATCAGGTCAGGATTCAAATCCACTTCTACTGAGGTCAGTTGCATGTTCTCTCCCTCACACCATCCAGCATTTCCACAAGTTCACGCTACAGGAGGACCTTCACCTTGTCCCTCCTATAGATCACGATCAGACTCCAGGGACGGAATTATTTAGATGACAGAAGGAGACCCAGGTTCCAGTCTCAGCTAGGTGATTTGCTGTGTAACTAAGGCCCACTCACTTAACCCCACATTTCCTTACTGAAAAAATGGACAAGATATGTTCCACTTCCTTCTATAAAATGTAAACTACTACGCAAGTACTCAAAATTATTTCTGTTGTTCCAATTAGCAAAATTCATTATTTAATGAAGTCCATGTGATTTTCCTCGTATCATTTTGACAGCTTGGAGCAAGGGTCAGCAAACTGCAGAGCTCAAGCCAAATTTGGCTCACCAACTGCTCTGGCAGCACAGTGCACCCGCTCTTGTACTTGGTGTCTCTGGTCGCTTTCTCACTACAATAGCCAGAATGAGTAGCTACAAAAGACTGTAGGGCCACAAAGTCTAAAATGTATTCTGTCTGGCCTTTTACATAAAAGTTGAGAGATCCACTCCTTTTAGCATCCTTCAACATTGGAAGCCTAAGACAGTTGCTAAAAAACTACGATAATTTAAATTTTCTCCAAACTATACTATTTTCCATATACATATCTTATTTGTCAAAAGATTTACTATATTGCAAATATATAGGGAAAGAAAATAAATTAGAAAACCATCCTTTGTAAATAAAATTATATCAAACTAGTAAAGTCCAAAAAAAGAAAGATGCATGCATGCATATGAATTTGTAAAATGTTTCTGTGTATTTGAAGGATCACACTCTATAAATTCTTAAAAACTATCAGGCTTCAATAAAGAGAAGTCATAAAACTTCTTCCTCTAATATTTGAACTTAAATTTATAAGTAACAGGGAAATTGCTCAGAATATAAGTGAAATATTTCCCATGATTTTTCAGTGTAAAACTACTCATTGCAAATCGGGCTTTTAAATTAATTTTTAAATTTTTCATTACACTTTAAAACAACTGAACTACTCTGCCAATCCTTTTGTGGAGAATTGAATTCTGATTTTGAAATCCTTTTGTCGATAATTTTGCTCCACTTTGTATTTTGAATAGACGTGTATCCTGCCCCTAAACATCTGGTTGTATGCCAGAGAGGAAAGTGTGCAGCATGTTTTAACAAGCAGACTTCCTCTGTTTCTCAAACCCTTCAAATATTTAGTTTCAACATGAACACATTGTAAGCCAAAAAATTACCAACCATTCAATGACTTTGCCATTGCTACTGTAAAGACTTACCATAAATGCAAGGAGGAGGAGCAAACATTGTTGATGATGGAGGAGGAAAAAGGTGAATAAGGCAGGCAACCAAGAAATGTGGAAAGAAGCCACTAAAGCCCAGAATGATTTACTGGGAATTCTTTTTCCCTTCCCTTCCTTGTCTACAACCCTCCAAAACAGCTAGAAAATAATAGTTACTGCTGCCAAAAAGCCGTAAGACTTTAGAGGTCAGTTGAATTTTAGAGGTCACTAAATATAATCCCATTTATTTTATGGATGAGAAAAGCTAAGGCCCAGAAAAATTAACTGGCATGTCCTGTGGATTAGTTAGTAGCAGGACAAGGACTAGAGTCCAGTTTTCTGATCATCAGTTTAATACACTTCCCATTAAACTCGGCTCCCTGCCCTGCTAAGCATAATGTGCCATTTGGCACCTAACAGCTAAATTCTTAAAATATGCCCAGTATCCCCTTTAATAGCCAGGAAAGTTACAAGACCCTTCTAAATCACATCTATGGGCAGATTTTTTTTTTCCACACGTAGACAATTAAGAATACTGTTTCTATCTCATAGGGATTAGGAGTCACCATAAAACAGTAGAATAATTAAGGAACTAATAAGAACTTCACATTGCCCTCTGTATTTTGTCTTGATGGAAATCCGTTTGAAATAGACTGTCCTTTTCCTCACTCCCCCCCAGACACACACTCCCAAGACTAAACAGCAATATTCCATAAAAAGACCAGATCTAGCCAGTGTTATTATCTGTCTGACATTTGGGTTATTCTTGTGAGTAACTCATAAAGTAACGTGGGTGTCTGGATTATGTGAGTACACATGGCAAGCCATAATTGGTCAAAAAATAATAAAAGACATTTCTTCAGTGACAAAAATACTGTATTGCATGACAACATGGCACTATGACAGCGTTCCGTAGACCGCAATACTTTCTCCATTTACAAAAAAGCTAAAAAGAAGCAAAAACTTTAAAAGAAACCCAAAGTCTTTTTTGCAGTAACTACTAGTTCATATTTAAAGTTTTTGAGTGTTCACAGTAATCCACTAGTACATCTTCTACAAATCCATTTTATATATCAATTTATAATTCAGTCTCCCAGCATAATATAATTCAGATACAAAGCAGAAACGTGGCAAAAGATACGAGTCTGTATCCCTTCCTACATCCAAAGGAGAGATCTTTGATGGTCTTTAGGGTTTTTCAAGAGCGTGGTTATTTAATGAAGTGAAAATTTAAATTTCATCACCACCTTCCAAATTGTGTGAGTCAAATCCAATGCCCATTCTACCTATTAAGGGGGTGGTAAAATGTGAAGTTGATCAGTGCAAGTTATGCCTTAGGTTCTAGACCTAAAAATAATTCTCGTCTGTTCTACTGTGTACCTTCCCATCACCACACAGCTAGGGACCTGCTGAGCCATAAGGGGAACTATTCTAGCTGCCATTTCTCTAAGAAACCAAAAGTCAGGCTACAATGTATTCCAAATTTCATTTAAAATACCTCGTGAACGAAGCATATTCGTGCTCAGAGACAGAAATCCATTCAATCCATGCAGAGAGCTGTGTGAATGGAAGGGTGTCTAAGGGCTACAATCTTGTAAACTATTCAGTAAGGACAGTGAGGGACCGTGGAGGAACTCACCCACTCGGAAGTTCGTGGCTGTCAGGGTGTCAGCAGCGTGACCATTCTCACTAATGAGAGTGGTGGTGTTCCCCTTCTCGCAGCTGTTCTGACAGCTGCCCTTGGTGCAGGTCACTTTGCAGATGCTCGGAGTAAAGACCACCTTGATGCGGCCAGTGTGGTTACTCACTAGGAGCGGAGGCAGGGAGAAAAAGAACAACAAACACATCAGCTTAGTATCCATGAACTTGCCTTGGAAAGTTTCAAAAAAAAAAAAAATGGAAAAAGAAAAGAAAGGAGCAAGAGGAGGAATGAGAGAGCCCACAGCCCGACAGGTTTAAGGAAAAGGGAAGCCTTCAGTGCTTGCTGCTCCCCATCCAGTGGTGTCTCTGAAACAGGAGTAGGAAGCTTAGCAAACAGAACTCTGGGATGCACTCCAAAACCACATTTGAAGTCGAGTCACTGGAGTGGGATTACTAACCACAATGCTGCACTTTATTCACGGGCAGACAAAGAGCAATACCGAGGGCACGACAGATTAAAGAGCCAACCCCGACAGGCAGATGTAATGCACAGAGGTTGGCCCCGCACCTAGTGGTGAATAAACTCTTGTGTCCTCAACTTGCATACTTTCCCTGTTTCTCCACTTATTAAGTCACTATTTGCAGCCCGACCCCTGGAAATGTTTTAGGCATGCGGCATGTCTGAAAACATCTGTCTCAAATCTCCTGGCACTCTCAGCTGAAGTGATCAAATCCTATGACGCAGCTGTAGGAGCCCATTTCTTTTTCATAACTCCAGGGCATTATTTCTCCATATGAATTTCTGCAACATATATTTTGTTTTCCTGTGTACAGGGCCCATCTAAGGAAAACTTCGGACAGGCCGTAGAGATAAAGAGTTGCCGCTATTAAAATACCACCATTGAACTCTCACAGTTGCTTCACACAGACCATCTGAAACAGAGATTGTTTGCATGCACCGGGCTCCCTTCTAAAACCTAAATGCTATATAACCCGATTGCACAGCTGAGGTAGCATAGTATCAAAATAATGGGCATGCGAACAAAAATACCAGCATGGAATGCTGGCTCAAACTTGGTGTGACTTTGGACATGTCATTTCACCTCTTATCCAAAACATAAAGGAATTGGCACTGACGTTTTCCAGCAGTTGTAATTTTCAAAGTTTCCATGAGGAGCCAGAAAGCTATGGTCCAGGGGCCAAACCTGGCCCACTCACTGTTTTTAACCAATAAAGTTTTATTGGAACACAATCATTCATACTCATTTCTTTACGTATCGTCTATGGCTGCTTTTGTGCCATGCCCACACAAAACAGCTGCACAGAGACAGTATGACTTCACCATACCTGTCCTTCACAGTCAGGTTTGCAATATCCCCCCAACCAGGTCCTTCCTCTTTCCTGGAGCACAGACAGAAAACAAAGATGGTGGCAGCCACTGAAGAGAGTCAGTTTGTTCATGAGGCTTTAAGTCAGGTGAAAAGTAAGTGCCCATCCTGCTACCTCGGTCTTACTGTGGTGACCAATGGGGAACGCACACCAAGTCAGGCTGTCCACAGCTATCTCTGCTCACCAGAAAAGTTCCTCCCCTTCTATACTGCTGTGATCTCACCAGTATTTTATTTTCAGAAAGTCATGGAGCATGCCTCTCGAGACTCACAACTAATTGAATTGTGGTTAAAATCTGAACTTAAAGAACTTTAAAGAAGCCATTAGAGTTTCAAGGTTGGCAAAAAACAAAACAAAAAAAACAACAAAAAAAAACCACCTCAATTCTGGAGATGCTGGGTTTGGAGAGCCTACAAAACCCTGAAGGGCTCTGGGTGACGTAAAGATGAGCAGAAAGAGGGGATGGGAGAGGACGGTCATGAAAGGATAAGAGGGAAGTTAATGTGAGCAATGTACAATGAAATGCATATAGGGAAATGTCATGATGAGACCCATTAAGTTGTACACTAAGCCAGGCACAGTGGCACTTGCCTGTAACCCCAGTGACTTGGGAAGCAGAGGCAGGAGGATCACAGGTTCAAGACCAGAGGCAGTCTGTGTAATTTAGGGAGACCCTGTCTCAAAAAGTAAAAAACTGGGCTGGAGGTGCAGCTCTGTGGTCCAGCACTTGCAAAGCATGCAAGAGCAAGGCCCTGGGTTCAACTCCCAATACCGCAAAAAAATTTATTAATTAATTTTTAAAAAGTTGTACACTAAAAATTACTAATAAAAAAAGCTTTAAAAAAAAGAATTTCAAGGTTGGAGTGAGGCCTCAGAGATTTTTCTGTACAACATCTTTTACCTACTGCTTGTGTTCCATGCACCAAGTAGGCCTTCATTTGAGCACCTCTCGTGACGGGGAGTTTATCATCCACTAAGCCCCTTCTAGGTAAGGGCAGCGCCTG
This sequence comes from Pedetes capensis, assembly GCA_007922755.1. Classification (NCBI taxonomy): domain Eukaryota; kingdom Metazoa; phylum Chordata; class Mammalia; order Rodentia; family Pedetidae; genus Pedetes; species Pedetes capensis. The sequence continues at coordinate 122,080 of VMDO01003115.1, forward strand.
CCAAGCACCATTCTTTTTTGAGCTGAAATGTGTTCTCACAGCAACTCAAATCCATTAATCTTAATGAAGCCCCCCATAGTGTCACAATCTAATGCCTCTTTCACATGACAGCCCTTCAAATGCCTGGACAACTGTTACATACTCAAAGACAGCTAAAGTTAGAAGGCTGTGAAGCCAATGGCTGGGACGATCTTCTTAAAATGGCTCTTCAGAGGGAAAAATGCCTCTGTTCTTCTCAAATATTCTCCCAAAAAAGTTTCTCCTTCCCCAGTGTTTCTACCACTGGAGATCAAGACAGGTCATCTGAGGCAGGGAGGCAGACATTGTAACGGCCAGCCAAGCCTTCAAATACCTTGCAAAATGTCATCCAGTAGGAAGCTACTGTCAAAGTGTTAGGTCAGGAGGTGGCAAACTTTTTCTCAAAAGGGTTAAACAGTAAATATTTTAAGATTGCAGGCCAAAAAAAAAAAATCATTCCAAATATTTGACTCCACTTTTGTAACTGGGAAACAGCCTGTCAAAAACATGCAAATTCACAGGTGTGGATGTGTTCTAATACAACAATAGTTTTTAAAAGCCCAGTTTACATGTCAAATTATCCGAGCATCTACCTTAGAAATTAAAAGAAAAAAATGCAATGGAATATTAATTCCACAAAATTCCAACAAATTCCACCAAACTTGGTGACAAAAGTCACCAAGTTTGATTTGCTTTTCTACAGTAGCATAAACAAATCAGCTTTGGCTCTGTTGTTAGACCACACTTAGAATTATCACGAGGATACTTTGTGTGTGCAAGTGTATAAAGACCATGGAAAAAAGCAGATGACATCTTCCCACTTCAAAAGGATATATAAACGTCTATTTCTTCTGGCTCTTGGTACAATAATGAAATTAGAAAACGTGCCAACTATTTTGTCTTCTCTGGCATTAACTCGAAGCACCAGCAGCTGCCATGCAGATGCCCAGTCACCTAAATTATGCTCAGTTAGGCAAACTGAGACATCCATAGACAGCGAGCACTTAATCACAATTCCCAATTCACTTCCCAGCTACGATGGTCACTTTATAGGCACTTAAGATTCTCTGGGCCCATTGTTTTTAAAAACTTATATTTCTTTGCCAAAAAAATTTTTTTGGCCTAGAATCACTGGGATTTTCAAAAGGCAGAGACAGTTTCATATGACTTAATTCTGATTTTTACAATGTTCACATCTTCTTGGAAACAGAAGATACATTTTACTTCAGATTTTCCCCTGTGTTTTACAAGCACTCTACTATAATCTAATTCTAAAACAGACACTTGTATTTCTGGGGGGTCCTCTTGTCTGTTCATGAAGCATTTAATTCTTCATGAAAATGAGCAATCTTTCCAAAACTGTGTTGACAAGATATTGCCATTCAGATCTCTAATAGGATCTCCATAAATATTGACTGGATTAGAAAATACTTTATAGTGTAAAGAGCTGAAGTTTTAAAGTAAACAAAACTAAGGTCCACTGCTCTGAGCCTCAAATTCCTCCCATCTGACAAGCTGAAGACAAAAGTAGTCACCTCTCAAGAGTTTAGCAGGAATTCACTAATGGTGTATGCGAGCCCTCCTCCAGAGGCCACTAGCCTGTACGAGGTGTCTTTGTTGAATAAGCTAATACTCAAGGCCCTCTGGTCTCTTGCATATAGTATCCAATAAATGTGGGATAAATGAAGTGATCTGGAGCTGCCCACGGGACAAAGGCAAGTGCTGAGCCCCAGAGAGATCCAAGACTTTCAGGATGTTGGCATAAGGCCCTGCTTTACAATGAGCAGAGAAGCCCAGGGCTAACAGTGGTAGAAGACCATGGTTAGAGGCACCTCCTGGCGGATTAGGAACGACAAATCTGAGAAGCAAAAGTTGGGCCAGTCAGGAGTTAACAGGGAAACCACTGGATGGCTTCCATGCTTGGTCTTTCTGAGGGAAAAAAAAAAATGTGATTTTTAGATCCTCATAGGTAAATCAGCCCCAGAAATCTTAAGCAAGCACTTTAAAACCTTGGGTTTTAGAGGGCTTGGCTAGAAACAGAGATTGCCTGGAGCCACGCAGCACCTCCACGGGGCCTCCTCGTCAGTCAAAGACACTCAAGAGTCAACATCCTGTCTGCAGCTTCTGCCAGACCCTGTGTGAATTTATACCTCCAAGAAGAGGCACTGGCACATGGCTTAAAACAAACCACAGATATTCCGAGTGAATGGCCATGGATTGAAAGTAAAGCCAATACCCTCCCAAGATTTAGAATTTTTTTAAAGGGGTTCCATTTCTGCCACACAATCATTAACAAAAGGGAAAAATTCAAAAATGTGAAAATTATTTTTGACAAATAGGTTTCAGTCTAGAAAAGATTACAGTTGCCCATCTTTCAATCATTAGACCAAGACATGACCAAAGCAGAGGCAGCCAGAGAAATAAATGTAACAAGTTCAAGACTCACATAGATGTCATGAACAAATCCAGTCTCCTCACTGATTTGACAGCACATCAGTATTCGTCCAACTTTAACAGCAGGGACCAACTAGCGTAGGCAATGACCTCTGGGAAGAGGCCATCTCTGTGGTGAAAAGCCATCACTCTGCCCTTAACTAAGACCTATTTAAAGAGACCTATGGGCTGATTCAACACAGATCACGAGAACCGTCTTCTGGGTGTGAGGGAAAATGAGCCAATAGCTCATGTTCCCACTTGTAGTCCATCGCTTGCCCCAAAGCCAAGAATTCTTTGAAGGAAGAATCATAGAAGTATTAAATAAGGCTTAGAACAATAAGACTTTATTGTTCAACTCTCCAGACTTGCTTAACTCCTTCTGAACTCTTAAAATAATGCCATAGACTGCTCTGCGTCCCTTGAGTGAGGTGGTATGTAAATAAAAACTAACATCAAATCTGACTTCATTGGACTTCCCCAGCCCTGGAAAACCCTCCAAGAAGGATTCTCAAATGAGATCTTCCAGCTCTGATGTGGGCAGTTCCTCATTCCAGCTCCATCTCTGGAGGAATTCAGGTAGGAGTCAGTACATAAAGAGGGAGAGAGAAACAGCTGCCCCACAGGTGATATAAATTTGAGTAGAAGACAGCTGAGCTTTCTCTTAACAGTCACTAGAGGGAACTGTATGTTAGTCATCTCTCACACACATACATAATCTCCTTACATTTATATACACATTTAAGGAGATAGTCTTATGGAGGCAAAGAATGTATTAAATCATTTAATACAAGTGTAAATTCCTGGATACATTCTGAGTTTCCTGAGGAATTGCTTCTTGCTCATCAAAACACGCCTGCAGTGGTACCACTGTGGTGTCTGATCCCATCAGATCTTGGAAGCTAAGTAGGGTTGGACCTGGTTAGTATTTGGATGGGAGACCTCCTGGAAGCACCCAATACTGTAGGCTTGGGAGAAGGACCCAGAAACCCACTCCCAAAAATCAATTAGCCATTGAAAACCCTATGAAAACCAGAGAAGCACTGACAATAGTGTTTCGCCTGTGGTACATAGGGTCACTGTATGTCGGAACCAACTCAAAGGCACCTAACAACAACAACAACAGCAGCACCATCAAAATGCAGGAATCAAATGTACACTGTGTTTTAAATTGTAAATATAGCCCCCCTCACCAAATATCTCAGATGTGCAGCAGCTACCTAACCTCACACTCTCAAGTTTAACCACACTTCTTATTTCACTGAGAAAACAGAAGCTATAGGACACACACCTATCAGCTCACTTGTACATGCAGCTGTCCTGCCTTTTCCCTGATGAGCAGCACAGGCCCATCTGAGGTCAACCCCTCTATCAGGTACCAGATTACTTCTGCTTACTTAGAGACTTCTTGTCCCTCTACTCCCATTAACACGCAGACACACTGTCCTGTTTCCATCTTCAAAGAATATCCCCATTCCACTCTGCTGCACATAATGCTCTCCTTACAGAAAAACTGCTCAAAAGAGCTCTCTCTTCTTCCCCCTCCCATTCTCTCTTGAGCTGCTGCCACCTGGCTTTTGGCACCACCACTTCTCTACAGTAGCCTTCGTGAACGTCACCGGCGGTCTCCATATTGCCAAATCCAGTGGCTAACTCTTGCTCAAACTTTCCACTCTTTTTCACTCTTGCTCAAACTTTTAGCCTATATGACACACTATAATACTCTACTTTGTGACACATTTTCTTCACTAGGGTTCTAGGTTCCCCTACTCTCTTGTGGTTCTTTTCTATCTCATTGGCCTCTCCTCCTCATGATCCAATCCACGGGAAGGCCCCCTGGCTCAGTCTTTGTAGTTTTCTCTTCTCTACACCAGCCTCCTAGACGATACCATCTTGTCCTATTTCATGGATTGAAATACCACCTATAGGCTTCTGTAGAGTAAATGTGTAACTCTAGCCTGCATCAACTCTACTTTGTATATATGTGTTTGTACACATGTATACTAGAGATACTATTAATACATATGCACATATATGTGGACATGTGTATCTATGCATGCACATGTGCACACACACACCCTGGTCCAGCTGCTTATAGAACTTTGCTAGGTAGATGTCTAACACACATCTCAAGTAAAACATTCAAAATTAAGCTTTGATTCCTCCTTAAACACACATCCACACTTGTTCCAAGTCTTCCCCATGATTGTTCTTGCCCTTTTTCCATCATCTCACATTCAGCACCACAGCAAATCCTGTCTGGGCTTTTCCAAAAGGCAACAATTGCTCACCATATTCATGGCAACTGTCCTAGCACAATGCACTATCTGTCTTTTAGATTATTTCAACAGCCTCCTATGCGGACTTCCTGCCTTCACCCATCCCCTCCTACACCCTATTCTCCTCACAGCATTCAGCACGTCCCTTCTCAGGTAGGCCAGTCAGATCATGCCCCACCTCCACTCCTTGGCTCCCACCAAATCAAGAGAAAAGCCCAAGGCCTCACAATGACCTATGGGGTCCCCCACCAATTGGCCCCTGTGCCCTGTAAGACTTCATCTGTTACAGCTCTCCCCAGGCTCCTCCACATGGCTTCCTTGCTATTCCTCAAATACTTGCATCCTCCTGTTGAAAGCCTTTGCCCTTACTGTTCCCTCTGCTAGAATATCCTTCAACAAACACACATGGCTTCCTCCCTCACCTCCTTCCAGCCTTCTCTGAAATGTCACATTATCAGAGAGGGCCTTCCCTGCTACCCAAGATAAACCGCAGCACCTCCCGACATTACCTACCTGTACCCTTCTTTACATTTCCTATTCTAAGTATTTTTATTAATGTCCTGACAATATAAACTCCATGAGAACAGGCACCTCACAGCAAGTACTCAAAAAATTATAATTAAGTGAATGAACACTTTACTGACAGAGAACTAAATAAATATTAATATTTATCTATGGGGTAAGGATTGTACTGTTAAAAGAACATACCTATGAAACCTTTAGCCTCAAAACATATTTGCTATATGTTGGTCTGAGAGAAATATTTTAACACTAACATCTCAGATCAAAGGAAAGTAGCGGTCATTGTGGCTTGGAAATCCTGTAATCATTACAAAATATTTTTTTCCTTAAACCATTAAAACATTACCAAAACAGCTAACGATGATTTGTTTTTTTGTAAAGCAAAAAGATTTTAAATTAAATAAGCTAAAGAGAACAATGAAATAAGCAACAGGAAATAGGAATTTCTCAAGCACTCTGTCAAAAGAAAACCAATTATTTACTACCAAAATTTCACAACATCATGCAAGAATCATATTGACACATGATGGAAATTTCCCTTAATTTTACACATAAAATCCAGGCTAATGTATATCATGTTTAATCTTTAACTGATTTCTGATTTACTAAGTATTCATTCCCTTTGTTAGGTAAAGAACAACTACAAAACTTAACACACCATTGCCCAAGTGGAGCAAATCTAATGGAAATTGCCTCTAAGCTATAAAATTCACCCAAAAAGAGAAATACTCTTTGGTTCCAAGCTCAAGGAGTCTGGCAAGGGACTAACCAGAGGTCCAGCAATACAAATGTTAGATTTCAGCCCAAACTTCCACTTCTTTCAGGAGTCAGGTCTAATGTTCTATTTCATTCACTTCATCTTTGTTTCACCTTGACTCAAGATTTAAGGACCATGATTTTCATCTAGAATCATACTTTTTTTTTCATCAGCAATCCTGCCCTGCCAGCCAGACTCCACTGCCCCAAGCAGAACTTTAAAAAGCACATCTTGAGGCTTTGGCATTGTTTTCATCCTTGCCTCTTCTCCCTGGAGCGTTCCCTCTTTCAAAACCCATCTCTCCTCTACAAATGTAAGAAAAGGTCCTATTTTTATCCCTGGACTGAAGTCCAATATTTCTGAAGGTATATTTTCTAGTCAAAAGATTCTAACTTTTACGCACCAAGTAGTTTGCTCACCCAGCGGGGCCTGACCCAATATGTGGGGAAAGAAAATACAGTTGGCCATAAAAGTGGAGAACTAGAAAAACACACTAATGGTTCCTTGACATTTTCATTCTCTGATGTTTTTGTACAATATTTTTCTTTAACCTCATAGACCCTGAAGAGATTCAACAGTCCAGACGCACTTCAGTTTAGGACAAGGAATGCCTAGGAAAGTTTGGGACAGGCTCTGATCCCACCTCTGCCCTCCTGTAACCAGAGACAACAGTGAGAACTTGGTCCTGATGTTCCTGCAGCCACACTGGGCTGTTCCATGGTGTTCATTCTTAACACGACCTTCAGAACTCACCGAGCCGGAAATCCCACCTCAGCTCATGATCCTGGATATTGACCAGGACCCACCAGTGTCTCATCCAGGATGGACAGTGGGGTTTGAGATGCTATGACTCAAGAGTTGAAGAAACACACTCTTCAAGAAGATAAATCTTGATTCAGTTCATAAAACAAAGGAAGGGGGGAGCTCAAATGTACACATCTTCTCAACTCTGGATTGAGAACATAAGCCACAACCATGACCTCAAATACTTGGAGGGGGTTTGATGAGTTTGCTCCATGATTGGGGGTAAATGGGGACATTAAGAAGCATCAATGGTTCAAAGTGTTATTCTTTCTATAAGGGGGGAAGACAATTTGAAAAATAAATTTTTTCATACAAGAAAATTTTCTACCTCCCTCAAAGATCTACTCCAGTTCTTACAGTGCACAGATCTAGCTCCCACACAATGGCCATGGCGGTGTCAGAAGCACATGTGCAATTAACAAGATGACATCATCATCACTGTCCAAAAGCAGAAGAACTATGGGCAGAGCAGTCAGCACTCACCTGTCTTCCATCTCTAATACCCACACAATATGGCACATCTGCAGGGGCTCCCTACAGAAATAGTGGGTTAGATACATTTCATGTGACTCAGATTTTCTATCCCTTAATTTTGGAATGGAATTAAGTTTTATTTATCCCCACATTTGTTGTTGTTCAAAGACCAAATAGATGTAGACATTTGCTATTGGTCTATCACTCACCATTTCCATAAATAACATCTGGGTGCTTGGACGTGGAGGAGCAAGTCTGACTAAATTGACAGATAGCTACTGAACTATCTGTTTACCAAGGAACAAGTTTCATGGCTTATTCATAAGCATAAATGGACCCTCACTTTTTTCAGATTATCTCTACTGTACACTTTGAGAATTAGGACTCTCTATCATCTATACAGTTGTTACAAGTTATTCAGACCAAACCAAACTCCTTAAAAAGAAATTAAAGACCTTTCTATCTAGATCCAGTCTGGTCTCATCTCTGGACACATCTGCATATACAGCCAGGGCATTAACCAGGGCAAAGTGTCCAACAGTCCTTATTCATGCACCTCTTTCTGCACAGACAGCTCCCTCTCCTAGGAAGCCTTTCCTCAGTTTCCTCATCTTCCATCCTAAGACTCAACTAAACTGCTCTCTCCTTCTCTGACTTCCACACCATTGTTGTTGCTAGGTGCCATCAAGTCAGATTTGACTCATAGCAACCCTATGTACAGCAGAACGAAACATCCCAACACCGTGCCATGCACAAGATCTTCTTATATTTGAGCCCAATGTTGTAGTCAGTATGTTTCTTCTCATTTTGAGTCGTGGCACATAAGCAAAAGGAGGTCCTAGGGGCTTTACTCCATTCCCGTCATTAAGGTCAACTCTACTTTGAGGAGGCAACTCTTCTTCCAGTTGTTTTTTGAATGCCTTCCAGCCTGGGGGGCTCCTTTTCTGGCACTATATTTAACAGTGCTTCTCCGCTATTCATAGGGCTTTCAATGGTTAATTGTTTCGGGAGTGGGCTGCCAAGTCCTTCTCCTTAGTCTTAGTCTGGAAGATCAGCTGAAATCTGTCCACCATGGACGACACTGCTGGTATCTGAAATATTGGTGGCATAGCTTTCAGCATCACAGCAACACACAAGCTGCCACGGCACAAGAAACTGATAGACATGCAGGGGTCCACCATTGTAAGTACAGCCAAATGTTACTTTCCTTTTCTCTTGACTCTGCACACTCTTCTGTCTGTATATGTTTCTCTACTTTCTCCACCCTCCTTTGGCCTTAATCAAGCCAAAGTAAATAGGCTGTATTCTTAGCTTCCTCTTCTGTCTATAATAAATATCTCAACTGGTGACTTTCCCTCTTTGAGAATGGGAAAGGTGGCATACACACCTGTGGAAGCAAAAGGCAGGAGGATCACAAGTTGGAGGCCAGAGGCAGCCTGCGTAACTTAGCAAGACCCTGTCTCGAGATAAAAAGTAAAAAAGGGGTTAAGGGTACAGCTCAGTTGTAGAGAATTTGCAAAGTATGTGCAAGGCCCTGGCTTTAGTCCCTCAAGAAAGGAGAGGAGAGGAGAGGAGAGGAGAGGAGAGGAGAGGAGAGGAGAGGAGAGGAAAGAGAAAAGAGAAGAAAAGATAATGGGAAAGATTATATAGGAAGAAGACAGAGACATGGGAAGACAATGCAAGGTTTGGAAATGAAGAGCAGTGATCAAGATGATAGAAACCAAGGATTAGGAACACATGGGAAGACAGGCAATGGAAAAGGCAGAGAAGTAACTTTTACTGTAGCAACTAATGAGTGAAAGCCACAAAACTTTAAAGAAGTTTAACAGGGTCTGGCTTCTATTACCTTCCTGAAGGGGCCTTGGAAATTTCTCTCTGACACCAAAGGAAGATACAAGGAAGGATATGACTTATTATACTTTACAAAATTTAATTCTACTTAAAAGAAAAAGTATCAAAAGACAGAGCAGAGAAGGAAACGCAAACCTCCTGGGCCCTCCACAGGCACTCTGAGTCCCTGGAACTGCCAGGCCAGAAGTGGATGCCTTGACGTGCCTCTGAAGGATTCCAATTCTTTCAAGCAGACAACGAAAATCCGGAGCAAACAAAAATAAAGTTATAATTTGAATGCATTTTATTTTAAGAAGTGCTAAGGAAGTTGAAGATATGAACATTTTTCCAACTGCCAAAGCAACTCCTTTGATGAACTCAACTGAAAGAAAAATCTGTTGAAGTTATTAGTTGTACAGAAGACTGGCATTTTAAAACCTATGAATTAATTTATAATTATAGCAACAGGAAATCTAAACTTGCAGAATATCAGTTCTGTCCTTTACTTCTTTTTTTTTTTTTTCCCAGTACAAACTTCTCTCTGGCTCAATTTTTAAATGACTCCGTCAAATGGCACCAACTACTCCCCTCAAGGGATTACTGCCAAATTCAATAGATCTCATCATTAGGAAAGATTGCCCTTTCTCAAAGTCATCATGTCATATCTAGCTGTGCTCCAGTATCAGGCGATAAGTGAAATTTAAAAATGACTTGCTGCCAATACAAAATGAATTGCTGATGTTACAATTACATATTGTAAGTTTTCCAGCTGCCAGCTAATTCTTTAAGTTACTCATTTTCAAATTCCCTTTTTCCTTTGACTCTCTTCAAGATAATGCTTTCCCTTAGGAATCTAGCAAAAGGAAGAAATGGTGGGAGAAGAAAGAAGGGAGAGGAGGAATAAGGAGGAGTGAGAAATGAGAGAGAGGGCAAACTCAAAGTAAACAGCCCAACTTTACTAGTACGGGAAATAATTACAATAATACCAATAATACCAAAGAATGGTAATAATACAAATGGGCTAGAAAATTCATGTAATATTACTGACAATGTAAAAAGATAGATCACTACAGAAGAAGTTTCGACCGTAAATATAATTGGGATCCAAGGATATATAGAAAAATATTCCCACAAAAAGACATGCAAGTGGAAGGGAGGCCTTTGCGGGGGGCAGTGGGATGAGGGGAAGAAGTGCACAGAGGATAAGGGGGAACTTATCTGTGCAATGTACAATGAAACGCATATATGGAAATGTCACAATGTAATGCATGTCAGAACGAAACACATTAAGTGGTACATTAAAAATTTCCAAAAAAAAAAGATAGTGCCTCCCTTGTTGATGATTGTAATGATCTAAAAATATATCCACAAATTTCACAATACTTCTTTTTTCAAGATGTGAAATTTAAACAGCAGAATAAAATGAAAATAATGTTCGAGACTTCAGAGACTAGATCACAAAAGGTACTGCAGCTGCTTCCTTGGTCTCTCCCTGTTGGATTGCTCACTCTAGAGGAAGCCAGTTTCCATGCTGTGAGGACACTCCAGCAGCCTGTGGAGAGGCCTGTGCAGCAAAGAACTGATGGCTCCTGCCAGTGACCATGTGAGAGTCCCATCTTGAAAGATCTTCCAGCACCAGACAAGCCTTCAGATAATTGCCGTTGTTGTTAGCTGCCATCGAGTCGGGTCCAACTCCTAGTCACCTTCAACTCCTACTAATATTCTGATTGCAACTTCACGAAAGAATCTCAGCCAGGGCTGATCAACCACGGTACCTCCAAATTTCTGATCCACAGAAACTGTGAGATAATATTTGGTGCTTTAAATCAGTAAGGTTTGAAGTAATTTGTCCCACAACATATATAGCACAAATGTACACACACATTCACGTGAGCACCTCTTCTGATTCTCTTTCTGCCAAGATTTTGAGAACATAGATGCAGAAATTATGGATCTTTCTAAGCATAGCACTGTTTGCATGATGTTGGCACTGTCTTCGAGAAACATGCATGTATTGAGTACCTACTAAGCTACGGGGTTCAAATACATGCCTAAAGCATGTTGTTTACAATTTTATTCATTTGTTGTTGTTAGGCACCATCAAGTCATGTCTGACTCATAGCGACCTTCATAGGGTTTTCAATGGCTGATTGTTTTGGGATTGCCTTGGGAATGGATTGCCATGTCCTTCTCCCATTTTTGTGGTGGTGGGAATTAAACTCAGGACTTCAGAGACTGCAGAGTGGGCACTCTACCAACTGAGCTAAATCCCAGCCCTTTATTCACTTAGCAACAAGAAAACCACAGAGCTGTTTATCAGAAGCTTGGCCAAGATCATTTTGTTAGGAAATGGTAAGATCTGGGATTTTAATGCAATCCCCTGTTCTTTAGTCAATAACCAAATGCCTCTCCTCCATTTGTAACAGGTATTTCTGAAGAAATTATATGACATTAAGCATTTGGGAAGGCTGGGATAAGAGAGAGAAACACAAACAAGATTGAGCACCTACTCTGTTACATGTTTGAAAGTATGCTAGGTACACCTTTCTCTTAATTCCCAAAATAGCCCTATGGAATGTGTGTTAAGATTTTTATTTCACAAAGAAACTGATAATCAAAAGTTAAGGGATGGGAGAAGTAAAACCACTCTCCAAGATCTTGATATCTAGAATAGGAAAAAAAAAAAAAAAAGAAAGGTACACACAGAATAATGCCAGCCAACCCACCTATCTCACAAGATTGAGGTAGAGATATATAAAAAAATTTATATGAAGGTAATTTATAAGCTATAACTTAATATGCAAATGCAAGACAGTTTCCCTCCCACATGTCTGTCAGCTTGTCATGCTGTGGGGGCTTTCTTGTTGCTGTGATGCTGAAAGCTGCACCACCAGTATTTCAGATATCAGCAGGGCCACCATGGTGGATAGATTTCAGCTCAGCTTCCAAACGCAGACAGACTAGGGAGAAGGACCCAGCAGCCCATTCCTGAAACACTTAGCCATTGAAAACCCTATGAATAGCAGAGAAGCACTATCAACTATAATGCCAGGAAAGGAGCCCCGCAGGCTGGAAGGCATTCAAGAAATGACTAGGGAAGAGTTTCTTCCTCAAAGTAGAGTTGATCTTAATGATGGGAATGGAGTAAAGTCTCCAGAACTTCCTTTTGCTGATGTGGCATGACTCAAAATGACAGAAACATAGTGTCTGCAACAATGGGCTCAAACATAAAAAGAGCATGTGCATGGCACAGTGGGGAGTGTTTCGTCCTGCTGTACTTAGGGTTGCTGTAAGTCAGCTCTGACTCAACAGCATCTAACAACAACATCAACAAGACGGCATCACTGCATGTGGCCAGCTCATGACGGAACAATTGTGAGAAAAGCAGTGATACTTAAGCCAATGACATATCATAGAGCCAAATCTACAAGTACTTCTAAATATAGGAAGGTTTTCATCTCAAGATGTTTGCTTTCATGATCATAACTACTAGTAAGATTCTAGAATAAAGCAAGATTCTATTATGAATTGTGGTTCCTAATTTCCAGTTATGATTTTATGGTTTTACTTTGAAAGTTATCAAAATGGATCCAACCAGCAGTAGGAACCTACTGTTAGAAAGGTTTATTTTACATTTGAATAATTTTTGTCAAACAATTCTTGTTAGTAGCTCTATATTCAGATAAGTATTTTTAAAAACATTATTGTCTTAAAAGTCCTACATGTAATAATAAATCTGACAAATTTTAAAAATATCATCCAAGTTTAACTTTACCTTCACCTAAAAATAAATTACACAAAGAGCTAAATCGTCACTCTTTGAATGAGTACGATTCATTTTGACAATTTTTAACTCTTATTTTTGGTTTTCAAGTTAAACTTACATGATGAACAGGTAGGGGCCATTTTAAATACTAAATAATGTACTAATACAGTCATGCCACTGTGGCATCCAGTCCCATCAGATCTTAGAAGCTAAGCAAGGTCGGGCCTGGTTAGTACTTGGATAGGAAACCACCTGGGAATACCAAGTGCTGTAGGTTTGGGAGAAGGACCAGACAACCCACTCCCAAAAAACATTCAGCCATTGAAAACCCTGCGAATCACAGAGAAGCACTAACAATAGTGTTTCGCCTGGTGTACATAGGGTCTTCATAAGCTGGACACCAACTCGACTCGATGGCACCTAACAACAACAACAATACAGTCATACAACCCATACTGACATTTCAGTCACTGAAAGACCATATTTATGATGGTAGTCTTCCTGGATTATAATGAGTACAATACATTACTCACGTTTGTGATGATGTTGGTGCATACATAACTACTGTGCTACCAGCCCTGTAAAAGTATAGCCCGTACAATTATGTATGGCACATAATACTTGGTAATGATAAGATGCCTCTGTGTTACTAGTTTGTGTGTTTATGATACTATATGTTTTGTTATTTTTAGAATGTATTCCTACTTATTAAAAAAAGTTTACTGAAAAACAGTATGCCGTGTTCTGCTGCCTGCAGCCTCATACATCTTAAACTGACCAAGTGTCTTAATTGCATCAAGAGGCCATGTTGAGTGATTGACCTACACTATCTAGCTTTGTGTAAATATGCTCCGTGGTGTTTACTCTGTACTCAGATCACCCAATAATACACTTCTCAGATCATATTCCCATTGTTAAGCAAGGCATGCATATTTTATAATAGGACACACTGAAATAATGCATACAAAGTACTTAATACAGTGGATGACACAGAGACTATGCTAAATAGATGAAGAAGAGTCTATCTCTACATTTTCTAACTACTCAGTCTAAGGTGACCAAGAATATAATTTATAAAACCTTTAGCAGGTTTTTTTTTCCCAAGGTATATTAAGGTGTGGTTCAGAAACTGGTATCTTTGACAAGAAACGTTATGAATCATTTTCTTCACTAAGAATCTCTGAAAAGATCTTTTAAAGAAAGGCATCTAATTTTGCTGTATTTCTATGTGTAAGACATGGCAGAGCATGCCTGATGGGTATTTATGCACATACCACATTGTGGTTGCCAAAAAACCCATACCAATAAAGATGAACAAGTGAGAGGTACCATGGGATTTTAGGAGACTTATTGAAAAGGTTCCCCAAGCCACACTCACTAACAAACTGAAACTAGACACACTCTGTCCGGAGTAAGCAATAATCCCTGAGAACACATCTGTTAAAGAATCCAGCGGGTACCCAAACCCATTAATCTGGCAATACATCAGGCCCCAGTAACCTCCAGGAGAGGCCAAACAGTTTTCCAGGGGTCTCAGGGAGCTGTTAGAAGTGACCCACCCTGCCTCTCCCCATCTGCCTACCCATCCCAAGCTTTCTTAGGAGTGAGGGAGTAGGGGTGGGGTGTAGACAGGAGTAACAGCTATAGAGGGAGTGAAAAAAGAAGTGGAGCACAGCTTGGTTTCCCTCTCTAGAAGACCGATCTTTGGTGTTCTGAGTAATTAGGACAGGCAGCTGCTAGGACAGCAGGGCAGAAATGTAACATGTGTAAACTGGGGTCTTTTGTCTACAAAACAATGAGGGAAGTACACGTTATCTCAAGTGATAGGTTATTATAGTAAGGCTGCATGAAGCAATAGGGAGAAGAAAGCCTCCAGAGAACCCAGGAATACCCAGTCCTATAGCCAGACCTCATAGAGACTGGAACTTATTTCAGTAAGTGGAAAGACGTTAAGAAACCACAGTACATTTAGCAACCCATTACACACTGCCTCATCTCCACTCCTTTTCAGAAATGCTGTTCAACGTCAGTTCTGTACCTAACATTAATGTGGCAGAAAGCTGCTGTCAAGCTGTTTCTGCTTCCTTTTCAGTTACGCTCCTGTTTCAGTTACTCACTATTCAACTCTAACTTACATATTTCTTAGGAGAATTACTGATTAACCTAATTCAGTCACCATCATCCCTGTTTTGCAAAGCTCTTTTGCCAGGCCATCTAATAGGCAGCTGAACAGCCTCACATTGCTTTATCTTGGATCAAGTGCCTATCCATTTTCTAGTCCACTGTGCCCAGAAGGTGAGGTCATCCATAATGGTACAGATAGATAGACAGACAAATAGATAATCTCCCATCTGACTACAATATTATCATCTGTTTTACTGAGACTAACAATTGATTTGCCAGATCGTTCGAAGTAGTACATTTTCTGCTCTGCTAAATGATAACCTAAGAAAACCAGATTTCAAAGGGGCTGGCATGTCAGCGGACCAGATGCCTGTCTTTTCCATGGTAGAGGAAAGAGGAGTAAAAACATTCAGTGCCTCTTAAAGCTTCTCCTCAGAACGGCACTCATTGCACCCACACTCCACTGGTCACAGCAAATCATATGGCCAAGCCCAAAGTCAAGGGGAAAAGGATGGGAAAGGCCACTATACCCACAAGGCAGCCACAGCAAGAGAGGAGATGGAAAAAAGAATGATGCATAAATAATACAACCTACCATTCTTATTATTTACTCTGGGATGAATGACATATTAGGGAAAAAAGTTAAACACCATAGATCAGAGAATCATTTTTCACAAAAACCATCCACCTTCTTTCATCCACCACCTTCTTTCCCTATCAAAACAAACTAAAGCACACTTAAATACTTCTTCATTTTCATCAAACATCTACAGTTACCACAAAAACAAACAAACAAAAGCTTTGGATCAGAAGTTGCCTGCCTAACCTGAACCACAAAAGGTGGGTATCTTATTTTTGATTGATGATTAAAGGAAAAACTATAAATCAAAAGATTTTGTTTGAGGAGAGGATTACTCCATAATGCTCTGAAGTAAAGTAGATGCCTGTTCTACTAGCTACTCCATGGAATGAGAGCTAAAAGCGTGGGAGGCAACATTCTAGTTTCTGCTGGATACAAGGCAGGCAGTTGCAATTCTGAGATGCACCTGTAGCTACTGATGGCTGTTCATTACATAAGAAGCACAGCTGCTGGGTTCGGGTGTTTCCAGCCTTGTTAGGGGAGAACACTCAATCCCACCCAAGACGCCCAAAGGCCAGCGCACGACCCTGACCACAGCCCTCTCACTTACTCTACAGATGCTTCTCTTTCTTTCACCAAAGTTTTCTGTTTCTAGGATTGAAGGATGTTGAAATAATTATGTTGTTTTTCACAAAAGCAATCTTTGCCTATTTAGAATGTTTTCATTTAGTTAAAAAACTAGAACCCTGGAAAGCAAACTTGTAAGAACAAAACCACTAGAATTTTTTAGAAATTGAGTACTTTATGGATAGTATGGGAAGCTCAAAAATAACTGTTCCAAAACTACACACATGCATTTTTGACTATGTATGTACATATATGTGGCTGCTGTTGTTAGGTGCTGTGACGTGGGGTCCGACCCAGAGTGACCCTCATAGGGTTTTCAATGGCTATTTTGAGAATTGCTTTGGGAATGGATTGCCACATCCTTCTGTTTTTACGGTGCTGGATATCGAAACTGGGTCCTCAGAGTGTAGAACAGCACTCTACCAACTGAGCTAAACCCCAGCCCCTGTGTACACACATACATCATATGTATGTATGTATGTATGTATGTATGTATGTATGTATGTACATATATATATGTGTGTGTAGACACACATGCATATATACACACACATATATATGCACATACTCTCACACACACACACATATTTGATGGTTTAAAGTTTGCCTGTCATAAGAATTAACCATATACAAACAGGTTGCAACTACACTCTAGGGAAGAAAGAAAATACAGACAACTCAGAATTAAAACCATAGCATAAAGTCCTTTTTAAAGAAATGTGATGTGACTGCATGGTGGTGCACACATGTAATCCTAGCACAAAGGAAGCAGAAGCAGGAGGATTATGAGTTTGGATCACATAGCAAAACCCTGTCTCAAAATCTCTAAATACCTAGGCTGGGGATATAGTTCAGAGGTAGGGAACTTGGCTAGAATACATAAAGCTCTGGGTTCTATCCCCAGTACCAACTCCACTCACCAAAAAAAAGAAAAGAAAAGAAAAGAAAGAAACGTGATGTAAAAATATAAGAAAGGTACTGATCCTTATCTCAACGTGGGGACAGACTCAGGGCAAGGCAGTCATTTTTCAATGTCAAGGGGACTACTCCCTGAGGAAGCCCACTCATGAGAAGACAAAGCACTCTACTTTTAATTTCCTTGGGAAGCATCTCATGTGTGGGATTTTATATAGTCTTGTTTATTTTGACTCAAAACTATCATGTTAACTCTAATAATGATCCATTCCCTATTTTACTCTTCTGAAGGAAAATTAGATAAAGCCAACAATATGTAGGGTTTTCTCCTCCAAAAATATTGTGCTGCAGCTCACCCCAAGCAAACTATAAATTAATTTTGTGGGGTTTTTTTCCCCTGGAGGAAAAATTTTTTATTCTAGACAATTCCGGAGACTTACTGAGCACTGATTTTTCAATGTCTTGATCTCAGTTATCAACATCCAAAAATATCCCTGAATTTGCTTGTTGTTTATGAAATCTTGGGCCTTAGGAATGAAAACCTTTCTCTGGCACTAAGGACAGCCTATGGAGGAATTTAAACTACTTAATCCTTCACCCTGGAAGCTTTTCCTCCATCACTGTTTGCATATTGCTGGATAAGCTTCTTGGAAATGTTTATAATCCATCCACATCTATTACTTCCCAGCTATCTTTAACTTTGTGTAGCCAATCAGGAGGCAGAGAATGCTCAGGTTCACCTATCTTCCTGGACAGGGATGTGATCAAACAGCTCTCAGATAAAGCATACCATTCCCTCTACTGACTCCTCCTACACACCATGGGCAAGACCATCAAATATGTGTGTGTGAGTGTGTGTGCATATATATGTATGTATGTGTATATGTGTGTGTGTGCAAGACTTTCTTTGCAAGAGGTTACATACCATCCTTCAGGGAAATCTGGATTCCCAAGAAGACCAACTCAGCAAAATCTAGTTCCCTTACAACCACTAGAATACTTTCTCAAATGTCAGTCTGGACACAGAATAATGATTTGCTGTCTAGGCTTTCACACCAAGGAACTTGCCAACAATCATCAAAGAGTAGGCAATTTTCCTCTAGCCAGTTTTGGGGCTAACACACACATGGCAGTATGGCTGAGAAACTGGCTCAAGCTTCCTAATTCCCACACCAAATTCTGAGTAGGTGACCAAGTGGCTCCAGAAACTTGTTGATTTTGCAAGGGAAAAAGTAGGAAGCTTTACCTTCATTCCTAAAGCAGTCTGTTTTCACACCTACTATTCCTCTTAAACGATTATTCATTTTTTTGTTGGTTTTCATCAGCTTCTTATAAGATCATTTCTGACTGGCCCAAATTCCACTGCCATTTCTTACCCACTGGGCTGGTGTGGGGCCAGTCCCAAAGACGTATTTCTTTGCGTACAAATTAAAGGTAGTCTCCACGCGGGGAAGGTTTCCAGTGCTACAGAATGTGCATCTCTGGAAGTGTCCCCTCCCTCCAAGTACATATTTGGTCCATTTGCTCTATAAGGCTGCCAATCAGTCAGTATCTGTCAATTTTAGAGAAGCAGAGCTGCCAGCACACGAGATTTCTCCTCCTGCTATTGCTTTGCTGTCTTCACAGGATATATAATACCACCCACATCCTAAACTTCAACATCTAAATTGAGGATATGATGGTTTGCAGGGCCAGACTCTTCCTCATTAGCATTTACAAATGCTCGCTACCTACCCCAGCCCCCTGGAGATCTCCACATTGCAATTCATCCCGTGCATAAGAACCAGGCTCCCATTCTTCTCATCTATACAAATTATACCCACTTTTGCCTTTACCCAGTTGCCACCCTAAGGATTCTTCCTTCTGTTGGCCAGGCCAACAAGAAGAGCACTGGTGTTCTGTGCCCTGAGGCCCGATATGGAAATACCTCATTTTGTTTACTTATTCATCGAATAATTTAGTTTGTTCTCAATAGATATGAATAATGCTGCCATGAACATTTATATACAAATCTTTGCATGGAATGTGTTTGTAATTCTCTTGGGTATATGAGTTGGGATTGCTGAGTACATAGATACTAACTTGAGGAATTCAGGTGATATCTTACTATTATAAAGTCCAGCCATATCGTCATTACTAGCTTGTCCAATGGAAGTGCTATTTACTCCAATGTCAATGGGTTTTCTGTAAACATCAGGACTAACATCCATTATTTTCCCAATTGCCCTGCAGCCTGGCACTTTTAACATTAAAAGAAACTAAACTTATCTGACACAAGTGGCTTCCTGGCAGCTCATGTTTTTTCTGCTACCTTAAAACTAAATGAAGATGGATCTGAAAAATGTCATATAGTGGAGGGTAGGTTGATGGAGATCCTGACATAGAAGGACAATTGATTACAGGCTGGGTCTTTGGGGTAGCTTTTCATTCAGCTATCATGTTGCAGCCATCAGTTAACCAGGTCCAAAATCTACATGTGTTTAGTAAATTGGGAGACTGTAAATTTCTACATCAGGGATTGGTGAACTATAGCCCATAAGTCAGATCCAGCCACCCATTTTTACAATCTGCAAGATAAGGATAATTTTGACATTTTTAAGTGGTAATATTTTAAATAGATATATAAGTATTTACCTAACATCCTCAATTTCCTTCTTGGCTCACAAGCCTAAAATATCTACTATCAGGTCCTTTAAAAGTTTGCCAACTCCTGCTCTAGGGAATACTTATGCAAATTAAACTCCTGTTAGACCATCAATAAAAGGAAGTATCAACTTCTTAATTTACCGTTAGAGATCTCTTTTATTAGTGGCCAGAGAACACCCAACCTAGGATGTCAAGTTACCTAGAATGTGACTTAGAAGTCTGATAAATACAGTATGTTGTTGTTGTTAGGTGCCATCGAGTTGGATCCAACTCATAATGACCTGTGTACAACAGAACAAAACACTCTCTGAAACTGCCATGTCTGGTACTATTGTCATTACTTCTCTGCTATTCATAGGGTTTTCAATGGTGGATTTTTTCAGGAGTAGATTGCCAGATCCTTCTCCCTAGCCTGCAGCACCAGGTATTGCCAGGCAGTCTCTCATCCAAGGACTTAAACAGGCCGACCCTGCTTAGCTTTGGAGATCAGGCAGGATCGCATGCCAGGGTGCTATGGCTGCAGATAAATACAGTATATAGAATCAATATAGGAAAAGTAGAGTGCACATTGGATAAAGATGGTGAGCTATGTCACTGGTAATTAGGGAAATTCCAACTAAATATTCATTCTTTCCAAAAGATACCACCTCACTAGCAATTGGAGGTTTTGCTTTTTCCATCTAGTTTATTTTACCTGGAGGGTTCTACACTTGATACATTAACACATTTGGCTTTACTGAATCCACTACCCCAGCCTCATCTTTCCTCCTCATTCTGACCAATGATCTTTTCTCTTCCCAGATGTCCACAGCAAATCCTTATTCACTTGTAGAACCACTGTCTCCTCCTATTGTGAGCTGATTAGGTTAAGCAAGGATGGCTAAACTATTGTTATGTGTTTTGGACATGTTGTCAGGAGGGATAAATCCCTGGAGAAGGATATCATGTTTACAAGTGTGGTAGGTCAATGAAAACAAGGAAGACCCTCAAACTAGATGGATTGACACAGTGGCTGTAACAATGGGTTTAAACATAAAAAGGGTCATGTGCTGGCACAATGTCAGAGAGTGTTTCATTCTGTTGTACATAGGGTTGCTATGAGTTGGACCTGACTTGATAGCACCTAACAACAACAGGCTATACAACATTTAAGAGCTCTAGGAATATATCCTTCCTTCTCTTTACATGATATCAATCTTATACCAATCGATTGGTAATTATAGTAGGCCACATTTTTTAAAATCCATTTTAAAGGGGGAAAAAACATTTGTTCTTTGCCAGCATAAATGTTTTCTCTACTCCTGGTAGCTTCCCAAAAGTAATGGCAGTGGATGGCAACCTTTCAATTTCATTCAATGATATGTCCAGCATGCCCACATGACCTTCATCACTTCCATTTTTCTCAAGTCAGAATTATCTGCTTCTGTTTGACCCAATCCTCAGCGCAATGACAATTTAATCTGCATTTGATCTCTTCCAGGAAGATGAAAATGGAGATCCTAAAAGCTTCTGATTTTCCTAGAATTTCTGTTACTAACTTTTCCTTTAGGTCCCAGGTCAGGTTTCCGTGGAGGCTCTTCCTTTATCTGATGGGGAGTGGGAGTGTGGGAAGAAAGAAGACTTTTAGTCTCTTTCTACCACATGCACCTTTTCCTAGTTTTAATCTCACTGTTGTCCTTACTCTATTTTCCTAT
Organism: Pedetes capensis; assembly: GCA_007922755.1. Lineage (NCBI taxonomy): Eukaryota > Metazoa > Chordata > Mammalia > Rodentia > Pedetidae > Pedetes > Pedetes capensis. The sequence continues at coordinate 143,549 of VMDO01003115.1, forward strand.
TTCAGTATCCTTAATGGTCCTGCCAAATTACGTCTTTTTAAAACTTCCCAATTACACACCTCCAGCTTTCAGTAGAGCTTTGGCCTCAATAAAAACAGCCACATCTCCCTTTCTATGTGGTTGTTGTAAGTCAGTTCCTGGGCCTCTTTCTGGACAAGTGCCATCTTTGAGGTTTTGAGCACAGAACTCCATCGTTGTGAAAATTTCAGTCTACATGCTTCCCTGGCTCCCCATTAGTTAGAAAATTCATTCAAATATGATGGGTGGGAAAGTTAACAATAGCATCATGAAGAAACTTCTCTTCCATTCTTCTAAAACATCTTTCCATCTTCCAGAGACAGTTCAACCAGTTTAAAATACACACACAGAATTTCATTCTAATAACAAATCACTGATAACCAGCCATAAGCATAGTCTCGAGTCTTAATACTAGTGATTCTTAATCCACCTTTTCTTGACCCCTCCTTGTAGTACAAAATTCTCTTCATCGATGAGATCATAAACTTTAAAAAATTCTCTTCCCATCACATGCTAATTTTGAAACACTTCTGAAAAAAACTACCTATAATATCCTAAGGAAGTAAGAAGTATCTCTTTTGGTTTATTTGAAAAATCAGGATTAGAAAAATATTACATACTCAAGGAATATTCACATGTAAGGAGCATGGTATCAAATATATAAAGGATCCTTAAATAAGTTAGGTTGCTGTTGTTGTTGTTAGGTGCCGTCGAGTCATGTCTAACTCATAGCAACCCTCATAGGGTTTTCAATGGCTGACTGTTTCAGGATTGCCTAGGGAGTGGATTGCCACATCCTATCCCCATTTTTGCAGTGCTAGGAATAGAACTTGGGACCTCCAAGCCTGCAGGGCAGCACTCTACCAACTGAGCTAAATCCCAGCCCCAAATAAGTTAGGTACACCTATTTCTTTTGTGAAGCCTGCAGCCGTAGCCCTGTGGCATCCGATCCTGTCAGATCTCAGAAGCTAAGCAGGGTTGGGCCTGGTTAGTACTTGGATGGGAGACCAGGTGCTGTAGGCTTGGGAGATGGATCCGGCAACCCACTCCCAAAAATCAATCCGCCATTGAAAACCCTATGAACAGCAGAGAAGTACTGACAATAGTGTTTCCCATGCTGTATGTAGGGTTGCTATGAGTCGGACACTGACTTGATGGCACCTAACAATAACATCCTTTTGTGAATGACCTGGAAATGATTTTACCTAAGGATTAAGAGATGATCTAAATGATTTCTACATCCTTAAGGTCTCAGGCTTGCCTTTCTCATCATCTAGATAAACCATACCCAACTACTGCACTCAAGTCCAGCCACCAGTCACTGACCATTACTTTTGCAAAAGATGAAAAGTGGATATACCAACCTGCTATTAGATTCTCTGTGTTAAGTGACCAATTCTGAGAAAAGTGTCAATCCCTAAGGTACAGCACTGAGTCTAGGAGGTTGGGGTGGCCCTAGGCATCAAATCCACAGCAGACACAGGCTTCTAAAACACCAAACAGTAGCAGAACTCTACCTTGACTATTCTCACTATCCCTGGTGGTGAAAGACAGCCCTATTCCACCTCACACCTGGCATTCTCTTTCATTGCTTATGGCACAAGCAAGCCATCAACACGCCACGGAGCAGGAAGCCGCTGGAAGGAGTGTGTGTCTAGCTCTCGCCTTTGAATGGTCTGTGTCTCACTCCACAGTGGTTTCTGCAGATGCTGCCAGTAGACACTCTGTAATACCTAAACCACAAATCATCACATTCCCCATCCTTTGAGCCAAGGCCCGTGTCCTTGAGCTTCCCACAGAGTGAGATACTGACCAAGCTGGCCACTGACACAATAGTCCCTCACAAATCCACAGGAAAAGCGGCCCCACTGTCTGCTTGACAGACTGAAAAGTAAGTGGACCTTGTAACATAAAAATAGCCACTATAGGTGGACCTCAGAGAGTAATGCAAGACACTTTAGACAATTCATAAGGAACAAACCTTGGGTGGCTTACTAAAGAAATTATTTTATCAACATAAACACATCAGATGTACAAATGCACGTAAAATTGGAGCAAACGTGTCTCTGAGGTAGAGCTCTCTTACAGCAACAGACTCACCAGCAGGTCACTTCAGATTCACTTCTGATATCCAGGAAAAATGCGTTTCCTCAGAATAAAGAAGCCATGCTAAATGTCTGCTGTCTGGTTGTTTTAGGAACCAATGTGGGGCCTTTAATGACTCTTGAACTTTATCTACTGTAACACAGGAAAGCCATCGGAAATGAAGTGTTTTCAAACTGACACCACCACTTAGGCAAAGAGGACTAGAGAATACTCACGATGAAAAGGTGCTGCGACTTGATCCTGTCCATATCTTAAAGGGAACGAACCATCTGTGGCCTGCTCTCCCGCCATCACCTTCTGGGCTGGAAAGTACTTGGGCTTGAGCATATACTCCTGGGTCTGGCCGTGATGGATCATCACATTCTGGGATGAGAGAGGGGTCACTCTGGGAAGAAACAAAGTGAGGATATGAAAATAAATAGTGGAGTTTTAAGTCAACTAAGAAGGAAAGGCCAAGAAATGAAACTTAGGAAGGAGCACAAATTCCATGCAAGGCTCATTTGTTCCTTCGACTCCTGCAGCTAACTGTTCCTGGTAGTTCCTGGAAGGAACAACCTGCTTCACCTTGGAAACCTCCAGCGTGAAAGGGAATCTGCCCAACCAGTCAAAAAGCACAAGGATACAGAGGTCGTCTTAGGGGATTTTATTAGAAGGTTCAGAGCATAGCTACCACAAGCCACCATGCGAAACGCGTACCATTTACAAGTGGGGACTCTTACCCCCTAAAAAACTGGAAACGAACAAGAAAACAATAACGATCACCTGTTTCTTTGATGTGACAGGGATTGTACATTTGGAATTGGTTCCTCCAGGTCAAATCAAAGTTTTTACCAGCTGGAGGTTTTGAGAAGGCAGGTCACAGGTTCGCACAAGAAATGTCCTGGCTTGTGGTAAACAGGTGGCTGGTTCTTCCACCATGATGGCCCACCTGGCCACACCCCACTGAGCGTCAGTAGTTTTTGACCAAAAATGGCATGACTCTTGTGCTCCACCCTTTCTATTCACCAAATCTTGCCCCATGTGACTTTTTTGTTGGTTACTCTGGATTAAAAAGTTCTCAAAGGGAAATATTTTGCTGACGCAAAGGAAGTGAAACAAAAACCCAGCAGAAGCACTGAAAGGCATCAAAACTGACAAATTCAAAACCTGTTCTGAGCACTGAAAAATAAATGTCTTGATAGGTATATTGCATCAAATGGAGAATATTCTGAAGGTGACTGAAGTTTGAATGTGTAAAAATAAATACAAAGCTTTTTTAATAAGTTCTGGGGTATTTTTTGGATCCCTCTTCATATATGTAAGAAAAAGGCAAAATTAGTAGAAATGAACAGTTGCATATATAAACAAGTGAGCATCACTGGAAATTGGAAAAGAGAAAGAAGAAGAAAAAGCACAGGAAAAAGATTATGCAAGAAATTCCCAGATGGGTCAGTTAAGCAAAATCTACTATAAATAATTAAGAGTCAGGATGGTACAGTGGGTCTTTCCAAACTCCCTAAGGCTCGAGATTAGTTGATCAGCCTTTTTGAGCCTCAATTTTCTATTCGGTAGCAAAGAATCTCTACACAGGGGTGAGGAAAAAAGTATGCTTATAAAAATCTGAAACAACACTTCCTAAGAATAACAAGAATAGTAAGGATAACTAATCATGGTATTGCTATCTTTTCAATAACAGAAATCAAAACCACTGGGATGCTGAACGTGATTACTGTGCTTATATGATTTTCTCCCTCCTGGCCTGACCCTTTATTTTCTGTGGCAGTTCTCTCCCACTGCATGTAATACATACTTTAAAATAACAAGCCTTTGCCCAGATGCAAACATTCTGTGAGGGACAGAAATTAAACTATTAGCTAAGGTCAAGAAGTATCAAAAAATATAAAGAAGAAATTCCAACTAATCCTAGACTATGTAAAATTGCCACTGAGACTGTTAGGATAGTATATTTTAGCAGCTAACTGAGCCTTTGAGGGGGAACCTGCTCTCCAGCATGACCCCACCCAAAAGACTGGTCCTCACAAGGGTAACCTGAACAGGGGAAGAAATGACACCACAGCAGCTCAGTGTACAGGGAAAACTGCCAAGCTACCAAAACATCACTACACAGTGTTTCATCAAAACCAGTGAAAGATTCTTGAATGATCTCATCTAGTGGATCCATTCTAGTTATGGCTGAAGAAGGTATTATTCCACAGGCAAGGTATTTATGAGAGAAAAGTAAGGAACAGAAGAGGCTGGGATAAATACCTACATCCTTGACCAGGGATCTAGATACATAGTGCGTTGAACCCTGTGGTCGCAGAAAGCCTGGAAAATCCACTCTGGTCTGGATTTTCCCAGACACAATACCATGCAGGGGCACTCCCTCTGTCACCAGACTAACAACTGAAATTACTGAAAGCCTAAGGCTTAACATTGTAAACACTTCTGTTTTGATGATGTAAGTGCTGTTTTGAACTTTAAGTATGTTTGGTTGGGATGGAGTAGACAGGGAAACAGCTGGACCCATCTGGCCATCACAAGTCTCTTCTGTCAGCCTCATGGAACAAGGGAAGCCTTCCTCCACAACTTGGAAACAATCTGCTTTAGAGCCAGGCTGACACCCTGTGACTAGGCTGCTGAGTCTGCTGAGAGATGGGAACTAGGTCCTGTTTGGAACAGAAGAACACAGCGTTCCAGGAGATCTGGGCTGCCGCAGCATACCCCACCCTGAAGAAAGGTGAGTCTGTGGGGTTGCTGTCCCGGTAAGCTCCTCTCCCCTCTGCAACCAGGAAGCAGGGGGCAGCTAGAAAGGAAGTGAAAGCACACGGATGCATGGGCATTTTTTCCCTCTAGGTAATACGTAATAAACAAGTAACTGAGATCAAGCTTTACCAGGTCTAGAGCTTGAGTAATACCTCAGCCAGCACTAACTTAAGAAAATTAGGACTAAAGTCCCACTACTGTGTGAGTAGGGGCTGGGGCTTAGCTTAGTGAGTAGAGTGTTGTTCCACATTTCCTGAGGACCTGGGTTCAATCCCCAGCAATGCAAAAATGGGAGAAGGAAGTGGCAATCCACCTCTGAAGCAATCCTGAAACAATCAGCAACTGAAAACCCTATGAAGGTCACTATGAGTTGGACTCAACTCAGTGGCACCTAACAATAGCAACACTTTATGAATATGCCCTAAGCTACAACCGTGTTGCAAATAGGGAGCTCCACACAGCTGCTGTATTCCTCTACTTCCCCCCTTTCTCCAGATATAGTGGCCAGGCCCTGCAGTGAACAGGCTGAGGCCACTCTGTCCCCCAGGCCCACAAAGCAAGTAAGTAAGTAAAGTAGGAGAAGATGCCACCTGGGGCAAGCAGAGGAAAGGGCCCATCATTCATCCACACACCCTAAGGAAGTATGGTCACCTCCTATTCCCTGCCCCTTCCCTCTTCATGGCTAACATCCACTTTTTCCTCTGGTTTCATAACCTGCAGTTATTTCTACTTTGGGCCAGTTCTCGGCCTTAAAAATGTACATCCTCCCTAACTCTTCCTTCTTCCTTTTATTCAACTACTGGTTTTTTTTGGGGGGGGGATCTCTTTATTTAAATTGGGATTTCTTTCTCCTCCCTCCCCAACTTCCAGATAAAAAGGCTTAACCATCACTACTCAATATCAGATTAGTCACAAAATATAAATATAATTTTAATAGTGGTTGTTGCTGTTGTTGTTAGGTGCCGTCAAGTCGAGTCCGAATCATAGCGACCCCATGTACAGCAGATCGAAACACTTCCCGATTCTGTGCCAGGCAAACCATCTTATTTATGTTTAAGCCCATTGTTGCAGACACTGTGTCAATCCATCTGGTGGAGGGTTTTCCTCTTATGCGTTGACCTGCCACTCTCCCAAACATAATGTCCTTCGCCGGGGATGGATCTCTCCCGGCTACATGTCTGAAATGTGTAAGACGCAGTCTGGCCATTCTTGCTTCCAAGGAGCACTCTGGTTGCACCTCTTCTAGGACAGATTTTTGGTTCTTTTGGCAGTCCATGGTATATTCAATAGATGTCTCCAGCACCACAATTCAAAAGCATCAATTCTTTTTCTGTCTCTCTTGTTCAATGTCCAGCTTTCACAGCCATATGATGCCACTGAAAATACCATGGCATGAGTCAGACGCACCTTCGTCTTCAATGTGACATCTTTGCTTTTCAATACTCTAAAGAGATCTTTTGCCACAGCTTTTCCTAGAGCAATGCGTCTTTTGATTTCTTGAGTGCTGCTTCCACGGGTATTGATTATAGAGCCAAGCAAAGCAAAATCTTGGAGAACCTCAATCTTTTCTCCATTTATTGTGAAGTTGCGTGCTGACCCAGTCGCAAGGATTTTTGTTTTGTTGATGTTTAGTTGTAACCCATATTGAAGGCTATGATCTTTGATCTTCATCAGTAAATGTTTTAAATCCTCTTCATTTTCAGCAAGCAGAGTTGTGCCATCTGCATAACGCAGGTTGTTAATGAGTCTTCCTCCAATCTTGATGCCACGTTCTTCCTCATAAAGTCCAGCTTCTCGGATTATTTGCTCAGCGTATAAATTAAAGAGATAGGGTGAAAGTATACAACCCTGATGCACACCCTTCTCAACTTTAAACCACTCAGTGTTTCCTTGTCCTATTCAAACAATTGCCTCCTGCTTCATGTACAGATTTCTCATGAGCACAATTAGGTGTTCTGGTATTCCCATTTTCCGGAGTGTTATCCATAATTTGTTATGATCCACACAATCAAATGCTTTTGCATAGTCAATAAAACATAGACAGACATCTTTCTGATATTCTCTGCTTTCAGTTAATATCCACCTGACATCAGCAATGATGTCCCTGGTTCCCCACCCTCTTCTGAATCCCACTTGATTTTCCGGGAATTCCCTGTCTATATATTGCTGCAGTCGCTTCTGAATGATCTTTAGTAGAATTTTGCTGGTGTGTGATATTAATGATATTGTCCGATAGTTTGCACATTCAGTCGGATCCCCTTTTTTGGGAATAGGCACAAATATGGATCTCTTCCAGTCAGTTGGCCAAGTAGCAGTTTTCCAAATCTGTTGGCATAAACATGTTA